>JAADXX010000505.1:0-21340 GCA_023338025.1 Phytopythium oedochilum | reverse complement strand
GTCGTTCACGAACGTGTACGCCACACAGCCCGGCGTGGCCGCGCACGCGTCACAGCAGCCGTCAGGTTGCAGGCCATACTTGGTCTCCATGTCGTGGCCATCGAAGTCCACGTTCGTCTTCTGCTTGGAGCACTGGGACGGTGCCGCGATGCACTGGTAGTACCACTGGTTCCACGGCTGGCAGTACGAGCCAGTATGGCAGCACACCGTGCCAAAAGCGTCACCGCACGTCTCGCCGACCTTGGTCTCGCACGCCGGCTTGGATCCCGTGACAACTCCCGACACGGCACCCAACATAGTCTTCTTGGTGCCTGTGTTGCTCTTCAGGTAGCACGCCGAGCGCCCGTCGTCGTTGTAGTTAACGAACGTGTACGCTCTGCACCCGTCCAAGGCACGGCACTTGTCGCAGCACTGGTCTGGGGTGACATCCTTGACCGTCTTGAGATCGGCACCATTGTAGTCGACGTTGACTTCCAGCTTGGCGCAGTTCGACGGCACAGGGACGCACTGGAAGTACCACGGGTTCCACTACTGGCAGTACGTGCCGGCCGCACACGGAGCCGCTCCCGCCTCGCTGTTGCCGCAGTTGCCACCCTTCTTTACCTTCGCTGTCGCGATCGTGCCGGAGACGGCACCCTTCAGCGTCTTCTTGATGCCAGCGCCGCTCTTCAGGTAGCACGCCGAGTGGCCGTCCGCATTGTAGTTGACGAACGTGTAAGCAGCACAGTTGTCAGTCGTCGAGCAAGCGTCACAGCAGCCAGCCGCATCGACGTCCTTGATGGTTTTGAGGTCGTAGCCGTAGAAGTCGACGTCGACTTCTGGCGCTCCACATTTCGCTGGGTTCGGGACACACTGGAAGAACCACGGGTTCCACTGCTGGCAGAAATAGCCCTCACCGCATGCTTTATCCCCATCGACATCGTTGCCGCAGTTGCCCATGGGCTCAACGGTTGGTGCCTCTGTTGGAGCATCCGTGGGGGCGTCGGTCGGGCCATCCGTCGGTGCATCTGTCGGACCGTCAGTAGGAGTATTAGTAGGAGCGTCCGTCGGTCCATCCGTTGGCCCATCGGTCGGAGCGTCCGTAGGAGTGTCCGTCGGCATGTCGGTGGGAGCATCATCAGTTGGCGAGTCTGTTGGAGCGTCCGTCGGCTGTTGGAGGGCGACCCCAGACGTGTACCGCGGATCCGAAACTAAAGAGTATTCGGTTCGGAAGACCAAGCAGGCAGTTGTGCCGACCATATCATCGAAGAAGGAGTACCCCACACAGTCAGTGGACTCGGAGCACGCAGTGCAGCAGTCTTCAGCAGAGGCAGCGGCTGTTTCAATATCATAGTCCGGGTTATCAAAGAGCTTCCCGGACTGAAGTTCACACGCTTGGACTGCGACGAGATTCGACACTGTCACAGCCGAGACGGCAATGAGCCCGAAGTACTTGACCATCGTGACAGCAGGATCGCGCCGGTGGTTCGCCAAGAGTCCACCAAGGGGGGCTGTATGGGTCTTGCTGGGGCTAAGGAAAAGTGGGAATGAGGAAGACTGAGGCGCACAAAGCTCCTGCGCTTGATCCGCCTGATCCATGAGCAAGTGGTCCCTCGGAACTACGCCGATCAGAGTTTACGGAGAGACAGAATCATTTATATGATCCCAGGTCAGGCTCTATAGTCGGCGACAATTGCATAGGAGGTATCCTATGTGCTCGTCGCCCCAGATCAAATGCACTTGTCGTCTTCGAGAAGAGGAAAACAAGCGAGGCAGACAGACGAGAGGGGTGAAAGTGACATATTGAACCTCCTACACCGCCGAAATCGTTTGTGGCCAAATGCAGGGCACCAACGGAAGACCGTAGGTTCGCAGCCACTCACTCAACACGCACAAAAGATCCGCGCACACTTTTACCATATTCGTACCGCCGATCGAGGTAGCAGACGACGAGTTTCGCTCTGGGGTAAGCTCGGACAAGGATCGAACCGTCGTTACCGTGGAAGGGAACCGCAACGATCTGGCTACGATGATCCATAGAGTGCCGTCTATGCGAGACATCCTCGATGGCCATGTGGATATAAAAGTGCTGTCGTCATGGCTGCGCTTGTACACCACGCTACTCGACTGGAGCATGTTGATTCGAGATAGCGGACCTCTCGCGTGTACGAATGCTTGAGGACGACCTGCTGATTTGTCTGTGGATGCAGCCAAACAGTGCTTGCCAGATGACGCTCTATGCTGCACAGTGGCCGAACAAAACAGCATGCAGTTTCAGTTTGCAAACGCACCGTGAGTACTGCTGCGAGAATTCGCTGGTGCTAAGGAATCGCGCGGTGAACAACGGACAGAAGGTTTGGATGTTGCAGCCCCGAGTCGTGGCAGTCTTCACCTCGAAGCGAGGCGACCCGAACGCGGCAATTGCAGTCTCACTACTGCAGACCAGTGAGTCGGCTGCGAGCGACGCGAACTTGCCGAGAACGGAGCTCAAATCAGCGGGGCATATCTCGAGGTGCGGAACGCGCTCGCTAACGTCTCCACTTCTGTCGAATCCTTGTTCACATCTGACTGATGATACTGACGCGTTCTCGAATCGAACTCTTCCCCGCCGCCTCTCTGCAGTATGAGCGAATGCGCATTGTCAGCGGGGAGTCCGGTCGGATTACAAAGGGAGCCTCACCTGTCTGCCACATATGGCACGGTGGATGGAGCGCAGCAGCGCGACGTTCTTGAAGACGCAAGCTCGTAATCGATAGTTTATCGCCTCTGCTAGCTGAAGTTCCGACTGGAAAGCATTCGTACAAGAACTCTGGAGCTCGAAGTGATTTCCGCGATGGTGCCGCAGAGCTGCGAGTTGGAGTTCCAGGTCGCGCGCTTCCATCCGAAGGAACATCACCTCGGCCTTCTTCCGCAAGCGGCGATGCACGTCCACCGCCGAGTTCCAAACTCTGGGCCGCTTGTTTCCGCTGGCTGGCGTCGAATTATCTTCATCTGCACGCAATGTACTGCCTCTTTGGTGATCGAATCAGGTGTGCTGGACCCTATCGTAAGCTCGCAGTGTAGAATTGGCTCCATCGTTGCGAGGGCTTCTTGCTGGCCTGGCGAGAGCTCCATCGACTCGTCGATTGTCTCCAAAAGATCATACATCGCCGCGGGCTCGTCCTGGCTATCTTCGAGCACCAACAGCTCTGCCATTCCGGCCACAACACGAGTGTTTTGGAAAGTGAGCATATTAGCGTCATACTTCCAGTCACTCTTTCGATTCAAAATGATTCCATGTCCTTCTGTCCTTCTGGCAAAAAGCTCGTCAACTCGCGCCGCCATTACACCCAATGAATGCACCACGAGGCCGACTAGCGCGGAGAAACGACGGCACATTTGAATCCAGAACCGTTGGGCAGCGCATGCCGGTACTTTGGAAGCCGGCCAAACCATCAATTACTACCGGAACTTCATGTCGAGTATCCACGACATCAAATCACTTGTCAATTCGACCGCCGGACAAGGCGACAGCGATGCCGACTGTGCCCTCCTGGATAGTCTGAAGCAAGTAGAGCAACCATATCCCAAGGGATCCACTGGTCGTCTCCGCATCTCCAAGCCCGACCTTCACAGCGAAGGGTTGTTGTTCGACTGCAGTAGCGCGTGAAGGGCCAATAACACAGAACTCGAGCATCGCATCACAGCATTATGGCCGTGGCGTGGTGCGGTCTGCCTGACATTGTTAGCATCCGTTTCAAGAACGCCTTGTGCTTGAATCCAATGCGGTTGCCGAACGCACTGACTAGAGCGTTTCGCACCGATTTTTCTGAGTCTGGGTCGATGATCGGGTCAAGCGAGCTGCTTGGCATCTCCGTCGCCGATATATCAGTAAACGCCTCGATCAGAGTCCGATCCGAGGAGAGACCGGTGATCCGAATACGCGAGCGCCCAATGAACGCCATGCCCGCGGCCGGATGGAAGATTTGGGAGGACCACATGACCACCACGCAGTCGTCGCTTTGGTGCTTCTGCACCAGTCCAATGGAGCGCAAGCCAGGCGATGTGTTTGGAGCACAGCCATCCAGAGAGTACGCCTGCTCCGCTAGCCCCGTTTGCGCCTGTGAGGGTCGTTGGAGTGTTAGTTCGGCGCCTCTCAGCTTGCAGAGCGAATGACGACGTGCTAGCGAACCTCGAGGCAGTGGGACACAGCCTGGCCAAACGGCGAGAGCTGCACGATACCCTTCGTGAAGGCTAAAGATGCGCGACGCAAGTCCCAAGGCAGATCCAGCGCGGTGCTGAGCTCGACTCGAAGAGTGCCCGCTGCGTTGAACTTGATGTCGCTCCGGTAGAAGAAGGGCTCGTTGGTGGTTATCACGGGGAAGGGCTTGAACACGGTGGCAAGTCCCGCGTACATACTCTGGAGCGCTGACCGGTGCGTGGTCAGCGCGGAGGCAACGACAGCATCCGGCAACGCCATCTCGACCTGAGACGGACATGAAAGTCGGTTATCAGTGAGAGAATCCAACGACAACGGAGCCAACGCTCTAGTACCTTTGGAGCAGAGACAGCGTCGTGCAACACCCGGATCAGAAGGGCATTCTTGGCTACTTCTGCTTTCAGCTGCTTGTTCACCCCCAAGGTCGTCGCAAGCTCCTTATCGATCACTTCATCGCTCCTGCAGAGCGCTTCTGCCGCATTCGCCGCCAGGAAACTACGCTGGCGCCGATGGTTCCGTCGGAGCTGCTCTTGTCTGCCCTCCAGCTCGCGCACAAGCGCACACAGCGCTTCTCGCTCCTTCTTCTTCTTCAGGCGTCTGCGCGCGTCCGCCTCTGGGTTCCGCGTCCGCTTCCTCGACTTCCCCACCAGACTGCCGCCGTCCGAGCCGCTTGAGCCGCTGGAGACGACGGGCGATGGAGACTCCGCAGCCTCTTGACACACCGCGACCGGCGTGCCTGGCGCCCACGCGTCCACAATCTCCAGTAGCTCGCACAGCGTCGGCTCGTCGACGCCCTCCATGGTCAGTGCAAGGCTAATTCGGTTGTGGATGATATCCCCATATTAGTACCTCGTGCCCCCATTTTTACGTACCTACCATCACTCTGCCGCAGTCATTCCGAGTCGGAATTTCCGACTACTAGTAACTATGGGCGGCGCAATCTCAATGGGCGGCGTGATCGCACGACTGTTTGGTTGGCGAACAGGCACAAAACAGTGCCAATATCCCGCACTGCGTTACGCAGCTAAGGCCGTGCAAGACGGCTCCACAGCGCGGCAAGAACTCGATAACCACACTCCTTATGACAGACGGAGACACCCAAACACTGCGTGCGCATACTTTGAAGCACCGACCGGGCTGTGGCGATGCGAGGCGTCAACTCCGATCTGGAATCTGGACTATTCGTGAAAATTGTCTTCGCCGCTGGCACCACCGCACTTTCAGTAGTTTACATGTCAAAACTACTGACTGACTACCGAACCCAAAAGGAAGTGTCCCCGTATTAGCAACATTCTGCCCCCAATTCCCAATCCGCAACCAGGTCTCAACGTTGGCCATCACATCGCCATGAGCTTGCCATTGCTGGACGTCGCGGAACTGGAAGACGACGCCGTGCTGAAGGAGGCGCTGGCCTTCCTCGACGCTTTGGAGACGACGTCATCGCCGCTGCCGCTCGACGACTGGGACGAGTCGGCGTCTGGCGGTCATGCCAGTGCGAATGCTTTGCCAGCGCAGCCGAAGCGCAGGAGGCGGCGAGAGCGCGAGGCTGAGGCGGACGTTGCTCGGCGACGGAGGAAGAAAGACGAGCGCCTCGCCCTGTCGCGAGAGGTCCTCGCGCTCGAGCAGCGGCTGGCGGTTCTTCGCAGGAACACGAAGAGAAAGCGAGAGTCAATCCCACGCGCGAATGCAGTCGGAAGCGACGCAGCAGGCGAGTGGGAGCGGCGCGCCTTGGCGGAAGCGCACGAGTCGGCCGTGGCAACGGACCTGAACCGCAATCTAAGGGACGCAATCCAACGGCAGCACGCGATGCTGACAAACTTGCGGGACGCGCTTGCACGCGCGCAGCCCAGACATGTACGCCTTGCTCCGTGAGTGCATTCCAACTTGAGTGTTGCTGACTCTGACACGAGTGCGTTGGATGCATTGCTGTCAACCAGCTGCTCAACGTCCAGCCTCCCTCGGTGTACCGCCTGGAGGCAGAGGGGCGACCGGATAGAGACGCGCGCCTCATGCTCGCGCTCAAGAGCTCGACGCTGCAACAGTTTGACGAGCTGGACAGCGTCATCACGCCGTCGACCAGCTCCAAAGACATGGTCGCGAGCACCTTTGCGGTGAAAATGGATCCTGTCCGCGGTCCGTACTCGGAGCATACGACCATGACCGTGGTCCCGAAAGAGCTGGGCGTAGTGGCGGCGCTCGTGGAAGATAGCTTGCTTCAGTTGTCGCCTCCGTGCGCCGACCTCGAGTTTTTCGTGCAGGTAAGCGTCCAGGAAGCTTTATCGTCGCGATGCACCGCTGTCTAACCACTTGTGCTTGTTTGTCGCTATGAAAGACTTGTCCGTCCGAGGAATGCCTCGGGTTTGAGAAGCAGTACACGATCGCGCTGCGCTCGCCCGGAGGGACCGTGCCGATGAGCGGCGCAGGCTTTATCCGCATCTACCGCGAGCCACGCCGAGTTGTGGTGCTCTGGTCCAAGGAGCTTCGTCATTCAGCCGGCCTGCGCTTTCTCGAGCGGTCCTGGTTCGTTGCAACGCGATCGCCAGTGCATCCGTCCACACAGTGCGTCGTGCGCTCGTGTTACCGCCTTGACGTGGAGAAGCCGCGTGGCAGACCCGTGTCCGAGCAAGAGGAAGACGTCAGCAGCTTCATCCAGTCGAAGCTCATCGCTCGCATGCGCGGCAAGCTGGAGACAATTCAGTTCAGACTGCTTGAAAGAAGCAAAGGAGAGGACCTCTCACCCTGCTTCTGTCCGCACTGTGTCACCTGTGCGCGCCTGTGATCAATCTCATCGCAACTGGAACGACCTGTCGGTTTGAACGGATTCGTCGCGTAGCCGTAACAATCACCTAAATGTCGATGAGCGCTTCCAAATCGTGCCGTCCGGTGGTTTGCAAGAGATCCCGCTGGAGCTCCTTGAGCCTCGTGCTCATCCGCTTGGCCAATTTACGCTGTACAAACCCAAAAATCGCATGATCACACGGTGCGTCCGAAGACAAGCCCTCTTCTCTGCCGACAGCATCGGACGCAACCCGGTAGCATGTGCGGACGATGCTTCTGTGTAGTGGATCCACCGGCGAGCGGCTGACCAAGACCCAGCCCTTCTCGTAGAACCCGACGCCCCCACCAGCCTTGACCGTTTTGGTCGTATAGACCAGCACCATGCGGTCGGGCTCCTCGTGTCTTTCCATCATCGTTACACCCTGGAAGGTCTCCTTTTCGAACGGGCCGCTGAATTGGACGTCGTGGTGGACCTCCAAGCGTTCTTCGGTCAGCACTCGGCTCTGTAAACGCGGAAAGAGAATAGCCGACAGTATGATCAGCGCCATAACACCCAGGTAAGCGAGTGACGCGGACGTACCACGCCGAAGTAGTTGAACCCTGGGATGTTGATGCGCCGCTTGTACATGAGCCAGTTCCAGATCACTTCGACTGTCTCCTGGATGCCGCATGGCATGGGCGTGGAGGTCAGCAGCTCCAAGCACGGAGTTTTCTCGCAGTCCTGGCGAATCCGAGATGTGCTGAACAGCTCGTTGACGTCGGTCAAGCCCGTGACAGTCATGAAGCAGCTGAACACCTCGTCCGTCGATGAGAATGCCTCTCGCAGCATCTCGCGGACTTCCTCTGCGATTCGACCTCTGTTTGCTGACACAAGTGCGCGCTCAGGTGTTGCGGCGAGGAAGCAACTGACGTATCTCATGAGCCCTTTGCTGTCCACGCTCAGAGGACTGTCACCCTGCTGCAACACGCGTAAGGTTTGACCAAGTGAGAGACTCGATCACGGGGAGACCGTATCTTCAGTGGAGCCCACCCACCTTTTCGTGCAGTCTGGTCAGCTCCACTAGCATCTGCTCCACGCGCTTACCGACATCATAGGACGCTGCCAGCTTGGACCTAAGCTGCCGGTTGAGCGCCTCGCCACCGACGCGACGGCGGAGCTGGTCCCGAGCCTCCGCCTCCCAGTCAATACCCTCCTCCTCCTCCTTTTTGGTGTTGTCTACTTGATTGACCGACTTGTTTCGTTTGTTGGTGGCTACACGCGCGGTGAGCGACCGGAGATGTTGCTCGTAGTGCACCGCTTGCTGTTGGAGCGCCTGCCGCTCCTCCCGGCGACGCGCACGCCGCCGGACGTCCGCTGCTGGGTCCCTTGAGCGCTTTCGCTTGGGCTTGGATGGTGTTTCAGCTGTTGTCGTCGTGATTTGGTTGCCTTCAATACCAGAGAAGGAATCGCCCAGCGACGCCCCGAGCGCCGCCAACGGCTCGCAACAGGACGCGCGACTCGTCACAGCCGGCGACAGGCCGCCTTCCAGCATCGCCAGCGCCGCCTCGACCGCGTTCAGGTCCAGCTCGTCCACCAGCACGGGCGCCGCGCCGCTCCCGTTCATCGACATCAGAACAGAATGAAAACGCGGCAACAGCACTGAAATCCGTCCCCATATTAGCAGTCAGTTCGCCACCTCACTTCGATTTGGTTCGTATAAATTAATATTGTTACGCTTGCGCTTGTCCATGTATGTTGAAATTAGTAAGGCATACAAATGCAAGTCACTCACCCTCCCCGAAATTCGGAGCAGGTCTGCCGTGCCGCCTGCCAGAACTGCTCCGAAGCGCGATGAGCGAGACCGTGGACCCACTCGACCTGGATTCGGTCGACATGAACGCACTCGAGGCGGCGCTCGCGCTACTGGACAATTGCGTGTCCCTCCCGGTCGCTTCCCCCGCGAACTCCGACCCGAACTGGACGTTCGAGGAGCTCTGCGACTCTCGTACGGACAACACCATCGAAGACAGGATGGAGACGCGCGGTGGTGCGGAGAAGCAGTCCCGCAAGAGACTGCGCAAGTATCAGCCTGAAGTGGAGAAGCTGCGGCGCCAGCGCAAGCGCGCTGAGCGCCAGGACCTCGAACGGCAGGCCGAGCGGCTCGAACAGCAGCTTGCGGTCGCGAAGACTCGAGCGAGGAGTCGGCGCCGCCCGTCGAACGCAGACGACGGCCTTGCGAAGGCCCAAGAGTTGAACCAACAGCTCAAGAAGCTACTGGCGGCGCACAAGGATGCTTCCGAGTGCATCCACCGGCTATTCTCCGAGCTCGTCAAGTCCACCGAACAGGTAGGCAAAGCACATTGGCCGTATATCCTGGACGAATTTATTCAACTATGTGCTCTGCTGTCTGAACAGGTCGTGAACAAGGTGGCGAAGAGCACTGAACGCCTTGACACATCGCGGTTTGTGAGTGCACCGATAGAGCCCGAGCTCTTCAACACGCGCTCTCCCCATACCGACTTGGCGCGGGTGGCGCACTCGATCCATAGAGCTGCACGCTTGGACATTGACTCGGTTTTCGGCCCGGTCAACAGCATGGAGGTGTCCAAGTCGACTCGCATCCGACCCGTTGGCGAAGGTGCAAATTGCTGCTTCGAGATGGTGACAACGACGCCCCTAGACAGCGATTTGCGGCAAGTAACCCAGTCGATTCTAAGCTGGATCACGGCAAAGCGGTATCGCAACATCAACGAGGTAACCTACTCGACCCTGGTGCGTGCGTCGCTCTTTGGGTGCTTTGAGCCAGGCCAGAGACTAACGCCAGTCTATAGGCCGTTCATGGTGGAGACGACTTGACCGAAGCGCGCAGCAACGTCACGTTTGGAGGCGCGCTCGAGTCCACCCGCTGGCACTGCGTATCTGTCTCGGAGATGCGTGAACAACCCGATCGGTTTGTGACGGTTGGTACGATGATGACGGCGCACCCGTCGGGTACTGTGCGCTTCCGCGAAGAAGTGTGGACGCTTGTGACGCGTTCGCCTGTGGATCCGCTGCACAAGACTTTCGTGCGCATGTGCTACCGCTTGACGACCGAGTACGGCTCGGTGGCAGGAGATGACAGCGACACGACCAAGCTGCGTAACGACCCGCTCTATCTCCGCGCACATCGCCAGCTTGTCGAGCGGAAAACAACCAAGCTTGTAGACCTCCAGCGAGCGCTTCTTCGAGATTCCGGACAGGACGAGCTCTGTGCCCTGGCCGGCTTGTAAGTTATCGAGTGTCCTCACATGGCGAGCGAACGCAAGGGCTCCAAGTGTGCAAGAAGTAGATATTGTTGAGTATTTGGCGTGCATCAACGACACTACTCGTCCGACAGGGCAGCCTTCATGGCAGGGAACGCGCGCATCAGCTCGCTGGTCGACTCAGCAAGAACGTACTGCTTGGCCGTCTCGATCGACCACATGCCGGGCAGATCGGGCTTCGCGCGGCGCAGACCGCGGCTGTCGAAGAGCGAGTGCACAGCGGCCAGGTCCCTGTGCAGCGCTTCCTCGTGCTCGCTATGCGAGCGCTCGACGGCGTTGCCAAAGTCGATTAAGTAAACCACTTCGTTGTGGAACAGCATGTTGGTATCGGTCAGTGCGCCGTGCACCAAGCCCGCCCGCTGGTACAGCCGGCGAATGCTGAGCAGCACCTGCATGTAGGCGCTCGCGAGCTGGCCGCGCCTCAGCTCTGCGCTCCTCATCGTCGGCGCGGCTTCTCCATCGTCCGACCCCACGAACTCCATGACGAGAATGTGGTCGCGGACAAGAAGCGGGCGAGGCACGCTCGCTCCGCTCGTGTGCGCCTGGCAAAGGTGCTTGTACTCCTTGTCGGTCCACAGCTTGAGCTGGCGGCGCATGGTCTTCTTGACGAACCGGATGTCGTAGCGGCGGCCCGTGGGGTCGCACTCGTTGTATTTGGAGAAGTCTCCGCGTCCCGTCTTGAAGATCTTGAGTGCCAGGCTTCGCTCCCGACCAGCCTTGTCGTCACCGTAGCCCAGCGCGAAGTAGACGTTCGCCTCCCTTCCGGAGTGGACACGCGACTCGACGGACGCGAGCTTGTCGGTCGTGATGAGCCTGTGTAGCATGAGCCGCGTGCGCTCGTCGAAGAGACTGTCCTTCTCGCCGCTGTACTTCCCGAGGTCGATGTTGGGCGGCGCGCGTTTGTGGCCTTCCTCCTTCGCCTGGCGGCGCATCACCTCCCGGAGTCCCGTAGCCGCGGCGGGCGCTCCTACGGGACCGGATCTGTGGCGATTACCGCCAGTTGCCGCGATAGAGAAGTCGTCGTCATAGTAGTCGTCATCGTCGTCATAATCCCCTTCCGGTGCTCCGTCAATGCCGCTCGTCGTGGTAGCGATGTCCGAGTAGCTGGCTGCTCCCAGCAGCGTCCTCCCACGAGGCGCATCGTTATCGGCGAATACAGCAGCACGCTCTTCGACGCTGTACCAGTCGCGCGACGGCGAGGAGGCGAGCTCGCTCTGAAGCAGCAGCTGCTCTTGCAGCTGCCTGGCAAACTCCTCGTCCATGATCTCCTGCATCGTATTGGCGCTCGACGGAGGAGCAGACGGCGAGCTGGAAGCAGCAGGCAGCGCCCAGGGGCAAAAAGCCGTCGGCATAGCCGTCGATGTGGTCGCTGTAGTGCTCAGGAGGTTTGTTTGAAAGTGAGACGAGTGTCGGCCGAGACAACGGATGCCCGACATTACCGACTGGGAGATGGATACAGTGACCAGCACTCTGAATGTATTGGATGGCACGGAATGTTCTGTGCAGGTTCCGATCGGGCGTCTGATTTGGCATGCGCGACTAGCAAGATTGACAGTCAATACGCACTTTGGTGTCATCAACGATGAAGCGCATTTCCCGCTCGTCGACGACAAGGCGTTTCCAATTGGCAAGACGCCAGTGAAACACCTTGCGGATCGAAAATGACATCCGTTGTTGCTGTCCTTGACGCTCCACTACACTGTCTTCTCCTGGAGGAGAAGTTCTTCACCCTCGGCGTTGCTCCTGAAATGACTGCAATCGAGAATGAATGTGCATCAGGATTAATCACCTACACTCTTTGTACCTACTCTTCATGTAGTTTAGACGGCTAATTAGTATATATAAGTAAATAAAGCTCCTTTGTTTCGCCAGTCTCGTGGCTCTTGCCCAATCGTACGCATTGAATGCATCATTGCCCAACCAAGCTTCTCCGATTATCGTCTACATACGAAAGTTCAGATAATTTGTCCGCCTAATTCAGTCATTTCGACAAGTCGAACTGCAGGAGTTGACGACCAAAAGCGAAAAGTGCTTGGCGCGATGAGCTGGCCCGTGAGCTTCCTCGCTGTTGATGCGAGCGACGAAGACCTGGCCAAGCTACTGGACGGCGGACTCGACATGCAGTTCCTGGCGACGGACCCGGTGCTATGTGCAGCGTTCCCGTCGTCTCCGAGCAGCAGCATCACCAGTTCCTCGCTCTCAACCACCGACGACGCTGCGTCCGACAACGGCACGGAGTCGGTCAACAGCTGCGCTCATGTATCGGCATCACCACCACCAATGGGGTGCGCGCATGGCAAGGAGGCAGCTCGCATCGCCTCCAACAGCGCGCGACTGTACCGGTACTACCGCTCGCAGGGCGAGCTGGTCGGACTACGTCGCAAGGTCGAGGAGCTGCAGGCGCACCTCGTCAGACTCAAGAAGGAAGACGCGCGTGCTTGCGATATAACGCTGGGCAGGATACCGTCTCCTTTTGTCGAGGACGCTGACGAAGAGATCGATGCGCGTGACAACGCGCCTCTGAAAAGGACGCCGCCGACTTTGGCGGAGCACTCGACTTGCTGGAGAGGAGCAGCGATGGAGGAGCATCGGCGGCTGCAGCGTGCTCAAGCTGTGAAGAGGAAGCTCAAGAGGCTGCTTGACCACTACAAGAGCTCGACGAAGCACTACGTTGACTGCCTAGCGTCAGAGGGGGTGGGTACTTGTAGTGTGTTGGCTTGTAATTTGACACAACTCTCATGTGAACTGTTCTCGTGCCTAGGCTGCCTCCAGGCGGAAAAATGAGCCGACACTTGGTACACCGCCAGCACTACCTTTGCCTGGCGCGGAGACGGTGGATGCACTCATGTCTAATGGCGTCGTCATCCTTCGAGAGCTGTACCACATTGCATGCGGTGAGTGCGGGGTCGCCCCTGCCATATTCGTACCAATGAGTACAGGCGGGAAGCTCGCGTACTCGTTCCTGCTTGGAAGCGGCATCGATATACGCCGGAGCCGAGAGTTTGCTTTCCCGCAGGGTGATCCGCGCAGTATCTCGTCGCTGTGGCTCCGCGGAGTGCGCGCTCAGGGCCCGAGGAGGAACATCGTGCGCACTGTCATGAAGGTGCGTCATCGACTCTTTGCAGCCGATTGCCTCGATCAACCCCTCTAACTCGCATTGCACCTGTTCAGACTCACGGTCTCGAGCACATTTGCTACGAGAGGAAGTTCACTTGGAGACCGGACGCTCTCGGCACTAATGTGTCGGTCGCCTTAGATGGAGCGACGGTGATGCAAACGTTCGAGACGGTCGATCACGCCGCGTTCGTGTGGACGGTCTCATTCCACGCGAGCGACTCCAGCGCCTCTGCGTTGCCGCTATTTCGCGCCAGTGGGTGGATGGTGTTCTACTATTCCCTCGACGGAAGCGTCATCTGCCACAGCAGCGCGCGTGTGCACAGTGCTTTGGCCACCTCGGGAACTCGCTCCCGGGATAACGACAAGCGCGACTCGGCGGTGAATGCTTGGCTCGAAACACTCCAGGCGAAGCAGCTAAGCATGTGGAAGAGGTTGCTCCTGGTCGTGTAGTGGAGCGAACTCGGTATGGTAGAAAAATAAGTCCACCTCGACGTGCGTCGCAATAATGACACTTTTTAAAATAATACTTCGATTTAATTTCAATAATGACATATCGCTGGAATGATGGCTGATTATTCCTACAATTACATGCACTCTCTTCATTTCCGTGATGGCGAAGCTCCTTTGCCAGCCGCCGCACTTGCGGTTGCGCCGGCGTCCTAGGCCGCGATGGCGCTCGTCCTGGGCCCTGCAGAGCTCGCAGACTCCGCCGACGATGGCGCCGTGGTGCAAGACGTGCTGGCGTTCCTGGACTCCTTCGAGCAGGGCGGCGGTGGCGGCTCGGAGTCGCCGGGAACGCCGACTGACAACAGCGGCATTGAGTCTCCGCGAACTTCCAGACCGACAGAGGAGGTGCTCGACGCCTCAATGGCGAACAGACGGCGCGCTAGAGCGGAAGCCAGCAACATTGCGCGCGTGCGGCGCTACCACAAGAAGAAGGGCGAGCTGGACGCGCTGCGCGTGCAGGTCGCGAGCTTGACGCGCCGGCTGGAGCTGCTCGCCCGGTGCGCCAGCTCCACAATTCAGGCCCAGCAGACGTCGGCGCTGGGCGTGTCGATCCGCAGAGCGCTCGGGTCGCGACCGCTGGGCTGGCAGAAGCGCGCGCGGGCCGAGCGCGAGATGCGCGAGCGCGCAGAGCGCACGAACGCGCAGCTCCGGCAGCTCTTGCTCGCCCACCTGCACCACGCAGGCTCAATGCAATCGGAAGTGACGCAGGCGAGCAGCGACTTTGACTCGAGCGTACGTGCGCTGTTAGCTTCAATGCGATGCGCGTCGACTCCGACTCCTAACGTCTGTGCTCTTCTGCTGTCCTACGGTCGGATGCCAGTTGTCGTTGCTGTCTGGACACGACTGCGCTGTCGCCGTCCAAGCGACTCGGTCGCCACCCAAATCTCTGGACGCTCAAGCGCAAGAGGCCATGTGGAGCTTCGTTTTCCGACAGCTTTACCTCGAGGCGTGCGCGCTCGTGGACCTCAACTCGCTCGACTCGATTGGCACGTTTGTCTGGGCGGACGCGCCAACGAAGACTTGGGTTGAGTGGACGACCTCATTCTCGATCCCGCGCAACGACCCGCGGAGCGTCGGCAAGAAGTGGTGGTACGATATTCAGGAGCACCGGTTCTCTCCCAACTCTAGCGTCAACCTGCTCACGGTGAGTCGGCGAGCTCTGGTGTCAGTTAGCCTTCTTGCGCTAACACAATCGCCCGTGCTTGTGAGGTGGGGCAGTTCTCCAACGGCGAGGTGGCGCGTCTCGAAAAGAGAACCAAGTGGAATCTGCTCGGCCCTGACAACCGCGAGATCTGTGTCTACTGCGTCACTATGTTCGAGTCGCACGACAAGGAAGGCCACTGGTTGGTCCTCGCGTACTCGTCCATCTACGATAGCACGGGCAGCGACCTGCTCTTCCGTGCGACGGCGGCAAAGGTGGTGATCAAGCCGCAGTCAGTGTCCCCGCGGCCGTGCATCGTGCGCACCCACTATCGCGTCAGCGTCCCCGTCGGCGAGCGCTGCAGTATCACAGACGAGAAGCCAACGCCGAGAGAACTCGCGATCAACGCGTGGGCCAGCAAGATGCGTTCCAAGGACGACCACATGAAGCGGTCCTTTATCCATTGAGATGCATCCAGATCAATGTACACAAGCGCTGCAACCAGTAAAGCGCTAGCAAAGGCTCACGTACTGATGCCTAACAGATTCCAAGAAACAGCCGCATGTCCTGGTCCTTCTGGTGCATGACGCCGGCCCACGTCCTCGCCCCCATTTCCATCGCGCGCGCGCACTTCGCCCCAGTCTGCTGCCGCTGATCGTCACTGTAATCGATCGAGTAACGCGCTTGAAACTCGCACGCGCGCGAAGTAGCAGCGTCTGTCAGCGCCACCGCTCGAACCGCAGAGGTTCGGAACAGCAGCCTCGTCTTGGCGGCGTCGTACGCATCTGCAGCTAGCATAATCGCCCAGAGTCCGTCGGACTTGCGCAGCTCGTAGGTTACCACGCCAGAATACAGGATGTCCTCATCCGCGTCGTCCGGGACCGACCAGGAGATGTCCCTCTCGACTCGTACAACGTCTCTGTTTTCGCGCTGTGGGATTCCCACCAGGACAGACGAGTTCAGAGACCGAGACGCACAGAGTTGGGGCTGCGCACCACCCGAGATACGCACCACGAACGAGTCGGCGCGGCATCCCGGCGAGAGCGACAGCCTCTGCACAGCTGACCGCCAGATGCCTCCGATGTTGTGCAGGTTCTCCGGCGAAAGGTTGAACGTGGTAGTCCACGAGTTCGGGAAGTCCGCGACGGCAGCTCGAGCCGCGCGCATGCTCGCTGAGCTTAGCTGCTCGAGCTGGCCCGAGGGCGTGACGCCAACGAATGGGCAGCTAAGGTAGTGCTGCATCATCGACAGCGACGATCAGCATCGTTCTAACCCCAGCGCATCAGTAACACAAAGACGCACCTCCCACGAACCCCACCAAATGCTGTGGAGCATCGCGTTCATCATCCGAGACGACTGCATCTGGACGCGCATGAGATAATTGAGCTGCGCGTTGGTCGCTTCGGAGCGTCGGAGTCGCTCACGCTCGTCCTCCGCGCACTTCCGCCAGCGCGCGATGGCCAGCGCTCGCTCTTGCTCGGCTGCGAGTTTGCGGGTTCGCTGCTGCCTCTTTGCAGACTTGAGCACCTTGGTCAAGTACTCGACCGTGCACCGCATGATGTGCATCTCCTTCTTGCGCTTCCAGTAGCGCGCCACGCTCGCGTTGGACTGCTGCGGCCGCATGCGCTGGGCTGCCGCCTTGGCAGTCGACAGTGGCGTCGCTCCTGCCCTCTCCCCCGTCTCTGCGCACTCGTTATCGAAGCTGTCGACGAACGCGAGCACGTCCTCGAGCACGCTCGGGTCGCAATGGTCGTCCACGGACACTGGAGAGGACACGGTGAAGCCCGCCATGTTGACAGAGGCGGCTTGGCTGAGGAAGTAGCGGAATGAGCGGGCAGAGGAAGATGGGGACGCGGTGTCTTTGAATGGCAAATGACACGTTCGAAGGAAGGAGTCGAGCGCCTCGGTGGTCGAGGCGGAAGAAAATAAACAACCAACATTCCTTAGTGGTATATATGTAAATTGTTTACATATATGAGTACATATTCATGTATACTGAAGATATGAGATCGATATATGAAATATACTGAGACAGTATTGTAGATTTTTGTACTGTGATTCGTAACCTCGAATCGAATCGACTGCTTTAACCAGTTCGGGCGGGCTCCTCAACGAGCTCTAGCATGCACTGGTCCTTTCGACGCATCGTGCGGGCCCACATTGCCTCGCCCACTTGCTTGTAGTGGGCATTCCGCGCCTGCAGCCGCTCGTATCGTTCGGTCCCCTCCAACGGCGGCAATGGCGCCGTCTCCGCCGGGTCGTCGACTCGGTAGTACGCCTGGAAGACGCACGCGTCGGCACTCGCCAGCGTGATCGACCGGACTGCGGCAGTTCGGAATAGTTTATTGCGCTCTGGGCCAACGTACACCTCGGCAGTCGTGGCAAGGGTCCACTGCGTGTCGGACACGCTGACGTCGAACGTCACTTCGCCCCTGAAGTCAATCTTGTCGCGGCTGTCGTCGCGGACAGACCAGACGGACTGCCGCACAAAGCGAGCCGTCTTCTCCTCGCCAAGCTGACCAAAGGCAGCACGACAGGTTAACGGAGAGAGACTACACGTCGAGGGTGAAATCGCGCACACGAACCGAGAAGGCTTCGAAGCTATGGCCCGAGAAGAGAGCCATGCGTTGCACCGCGTTCCACCACGAGGTACCAACATCCTGAGGGCTTCCCGACGGGACCAAGAAGGACGTAGTCCACGCGCTCGACTGGTTTGCTGCGATGTTGGCGAGACGCACGCTGGACCAGTTGATCCCCTCGGCGTAGCGCAGTGGTTGGATGCTTGCTAGCAAGTGCTACACAACAACAAGAAGGGATCCTAGTGAGTCGACCGGCCAAGCCATCCCACGCCGCGACGAGTGTGCAATGCGAACCTCTCTGGCGTGTACCCACGTGCTCGAAAGCACCGCATTGAAGGCGTGCGCAGAGTCCTTGCAGGACTGCGCTAGTCGACGAAGCTCCGCGTTGGCTTGCTGAGCGCGCTCCAGTCTCGCCCGCTCCTCGTGCGCTCGCTGTTTCCAGTTACACTCTTGACCAGGTTCTGAGGACGCTGCTGCCAGCCGCATACACTCGCGAGCGCCTCGCTGCGAGGACTCGAGCACGCTCGCCAAGTACTTGACCATGCTGCGCAACGACTCCAGCTCGTCCTTGCGCTTCCAGTAGCGCGCCACCCGCGCGCGGTTCTCCACCTTTGCAATTGATCGGCGTCGTCTATTGACGGCGCGCGGCGGCGGCGTCGCGGCGTCATCTGCCACCGAAGCGCATGGCTCGCATTCGGTGATGGTTGTGTTGTCGTCAAAGCTGTCCAGGAAGGCGAACACGTCCGCAAGCACCGCCGGGTCGACATTGCTGCCAAGCACCGCAGTCTTCTCCATCGCGCGACTTTGACTATGATGCGCACCACGCGCAAAAACTCGTGATCACAGCAGATTACGCGGAGCAGTTGACCAGAATGACTGCGGGTTTACAGCACTCTGGTTTTACCAGTGTTCTAATTGGCTAAAGGCACGTGTTGCTGCAACCAACTGGAACATATCATTGACTTCTACTGCAACAGACTGATATCTATTGATACAGAAGAGTTGAGCAAACTATACACAGCCGGATAATAATGATCAGCGGGATATTCTCGCGAGTTGGCCTCGTTTGCGGACTTTCCAACGGGAGGTCCACCACTCTCTTCGCTACGCTGCTCTCCACTCGGGGCGCTGCTGCGCCTGCCTTGCGCCGTTGGATAGTCCACGACTTGACCAGGTGCAGTGTCTGCTATGAGAAAATGAATTCTCGCTGCCGCTGCCGGGTGCATGCTTCCCGTATGCAATGTTGATGTATGTCCGGAAGAAATTATATGGGGTGTATATCGTAGTTGGTTGCAGCAACAACTCTCAATTGTAAACCACTACGCACACTCGTACCGCGATGACTTTCTAATTAACGTATACCACATCTGTTTAAGTATACAATCAAATACATACCATCTTTGTTTTGTCTAAATATATAATTCGTATATGTATCAGTTCGCTGTGTAAATTTTTTTATCGCCTCCCGTCATTCCACAAACTGCCGAGTCTCGACATGAACATCATCGAGTCGTCGTTGGAGGAGGACGAGTTCGACGCCGCCGACTTCGGCCTGGACGCCGGCCAGGCGGCCGACGACCTGTCGGACATCCCCACGGACCTCTTCATCGCCCCGGAGGAGGCCGAGCTGGACCCGAATTGCTCGCCCTCGCCGTCGGTGCACAGCTCGTCCGCCGCTGACTCCACGGACGCCTCGTCCGAGCTCGTGTCGCCGTCGCCGTCGCCGGTCTTGGAGCTGCCAAAGGCGGATAAAGCGGCGCATCGAGTCGCTATGAAGAACCGCGCGCGGCTGCACCGGTACCACCAGTCCAAGGCCGAGCTGGTGCAGCTGCGTGACCACGCCGCGCAGCTGCAGAAGCTGCTCGAGAGGCTGAAGAGACAGAGCAGGGAGGAGGAGCGGGATGTCGAGACGCTGCTGTCGTCGTCGCCGTCGCCGCTCGCAGAGGACGAGGCGAGCGAGATCGACCCTTCGGAGCGGTCGCTGCCCAAGATGCGGCGGGGACATGGGAGCGGGACGAGCGCGTCGTCGTGGAAGGACGTCGCGATGACCGAGTTGACGCGGCGCCGACGAGCTGAAGCCGTTCAGCGGAAGCTCACGCGCGTCCTTGGCGTCTACGGCAAGCGCTGCGAGTTGTTTCAGCTGGATTGGGCTAACGCGCAGGTTCGCGTCCGTCCATACAGGCTGCTGGTGTCCTTCTCTAGCTAACCTGCATATTCGTCTCTGCGCTGCTAGATTGGAGTGGCGGGATCGACACCTCGTCGACTGCCGCTCTACCGATCACCGCAAGTGCCAGGGGCCGATTCTATTGCAGCCCTCACTCACAACGGCGCTGTCGTGCTGCGCGAGCTCTACCACATCGCGTGCTCTGCCAGCGGCGTCCAGCCGATGCCGTCGGCGTCTTCCACTCCAGACTTCAGTGGCGGAGCTCTCGCGTATTCTCTCTTCCTCGGCCCGGGGGTGGAGTTCGAACGGGAGAACACTATGGTTCTGCCAGGAATTGAGCCGAGCCAACTCCTCTCTGCGTATCTGCGTGCGCTGTCGACGCAACCGCCCGACCAAACGATAGTCAGGGCTTCACACAAGGTAAGAAACCTGCTTCTGCAGCTTCACCGCTGCTCTGGAAGCTCCATGTTTCCGACTAACGGTCCTTGCGGCCTCGTGTCGTTGCTTTATTAGACACACAAGATGGAGCGATCGCTGTTTGAACGGGACGTCTCCCTGCGGATTCAAAGCGGCGGCTCGTTCCTGAACCTTCACGGCGTCAAGCTCACGCAGATCTACGATGCCGACGACCACATCGTGCTCGTAATGTCTGGCGGCGTCAACACCACGGGGAAAGCCACTGCGCCGCTATTTCGGAACAGTGAGTGGATGGTAGTGACCAAGTCCACGGACGCAGAGGGAAACCCGTGCTGTCTGGTCCGCTCCCGCACTCGCGTGCACTGCGCGACACCCAGCATGACCACACGCGTAGACGACGGTACTCCGCGCAGCGTGTTTATAAAGTCGTGGCTCGACAAGATGGACGGAAAGCACAAGGCTCTGCGAACCCGCCTCCAGCTCGTCTTGGGGTAATCACAAAGCGCTCGCGTGAGAGCAGCTTTGTTCGCCATTGTCGACTGTGTTTGTATTGAATGCTCGGAGGTGTTTGGCGCTGGATGCTGCGGCGTCTACTCTGTCAATCACCCGATGCTACTGCTGCAGGTCGCCCACCTACCTGGTTGATGCTCAGTGAATCGCTCTCAGCACCTCGTCCGTCTTGAATTCTACGGCTACCTTTGCCGCCGAATCGTTTCGCGCATGAGCTCGTCGTGGAACTGCTCCAGGTGCGCCGAGATGTTGTCGATGCCCAATATGAACTCGACGATGGCGCTAATGTCGCGCTTCTCTTGCTCAGACTTGTTGTCTTGGGTTGTGGCAGATATACGGCATCAGGCGGTGGCACCGGAGCATGCTCGTGTACGGCGAAGGGTTCCCGGACTCGGAGGAACTTCCATCTATGGTGGCCGGCTGGCAAATGACGTAGCCCTCCTGGCGCATCGCGCAGCTCGAGAAGGGTTTGTTGTCCAACTCGACGGGCTCCAAGATCCCCATCCAAACGACCATCATGCGGTCGCCCACCATGTACCGGCGCACGACCTGCCACACGCGAAAGTCGGCCAGCGTGTTGTTCGCGAACAGCTCGAGCGCAAAGTTCTCGAGGATCGTGTCCTCCATTGGCTCGAGCGTCTGGAAGTAGGAGCAACGCAGACGCGACG
>JAADXX010000504.1:0-21371 GCA_023338025.1 Phytopythium oedochilum | reverse complement strand
GTAGCCGCCCGTGGCCTTCTCGACCTCGAACGCGTCGCGCAGACCCGTCTCCGTGAGCCAGCTCGTGGCCGCCTTGAACGACTTGACGAACGTCACGAGGTGCACGCGGATCTCGGTCGTCGTCATGTCCCGCAGCCCGCGCGTGCGCAGCAGCCGGTTGATCTCGTCGCACAGCGGCTCCTTCTCCTTGGCCGACCTGCGCAAGCGCCAGCGCGCGTAGTTGCCCGGCACCGTGACCCACTCGAGCAGCACGGCGATCGACGTCTTGCCGCCGCGCGTCGCGCTGTCGCTGTCCCACAGAATGCGCTGCTTCTTGCCGCCGTTGGTGCCGTTGGCGCCGTTGGCTTTGCGGCTGCCCGAGGCCGCGCTGTCGGCTGGGACCACGGCCACAGGCGCGCCGCTTGGTCCTGCTCAGCGGTGACGACGCTTGGTCACTACGAATAGCCCTAACCGCAGAATCCATTGAAACTTCAGCCTGTCGCAGCCAGCCAATCGTTTCAAGCGAGTTACACATGAATAAAATGTAAAAGGGTATACAATGTTACCTCTTCAAACAGAAGAAACGCTCCTTTTTGCTGATCACATTTATCACTTTATATATTTATGCAGTATGTACAAGGTTTTATACATCCAAGGTTTTTCCTCTCACCCTTTTCAACACCCTCAACAAGGCGTACACAACCACTAACAAGGCGTTGACAACCACTCTCGCGTACCGAGTGAAGGTCCGAGCCCCCTCCCCCAATCCGTAATTGTTGGTGGTGCGAGCACGAGCAGTCGAGCCACGCACGTGGGCGGCCAGTCGACCGCCGGCAGTTAAGCGCGCACGTCCCCGACGCGTAAAGCGCGCTCGCACTCCAGCAGAGCGCAGTAGATCTCCGCCGCACCCTCCGTACCCTCCTCCGTATCCGCAGCAAGATGCCTCCGCGCGTGAAGAAGGAGCGCCGCGGCAAGAAGGAGAGCAAGAAGGCGCAGGCGGAGGAGAAGAAGGCGGCCGAGAAGGCCGAGGCGCTGGCCGGCATGTCCCAGGCGGACCGCCTCGCCGAGGAGGGCATCATCGCGACGTGCTCGCACAACGTGCGCTCGGTGCACAAGAACTTCAAGGACATCAACGTGCTCAACTTCTCCATCACGTACTTCGGCAA
The DNA here is from genome assembly GCA_023338025.1 of Phytopythium oedochilum. NCBI lineage: Eukaryota > Oomycota > Peronosporomycetes > Pythiales > Pythiaceae > Phytopythium > Phytopythium oedochilum. The sequence goes on along the minus strand of JAADXX010000504.1, from coordinate 20,226 downwards.
GGTGCTGCTGGAGGAGTGCGACGTGGCGCTCAACTACGGCCGCCGGTACGGCCTGATCGGTCGCAACGGGTCGGGCAAGTCGACCTTCATGAACGTGCTGGGCGCGCGCGGCGTGCCCATCCCGGACAGCATCGACATCTACCACCTCAAGCACGAGATCGAGGCGAGCGACATGACGGCGCTCGAGGCCGTGCTGTCGGTGGACGAGGAGCGCCAGAAGCTGCAGCACGAGGCGGACGAGTTGTCGGAGCAGATGACGGACGAGAGCCTGCCGGAGGAGGACTCGGAGGCCATCTCGGAGCGCCTGACCGACATCTACGAGCGCCTGGACGAGATGGACGCCGACACGGCCGAGGTGCGCGCGCGCGCCATCCTCTCGGGTCTCACCTTCTCGAACGAGATGATGCAGAAGAAGACGCGCGAGTTCTCGGGCGGCTGGCGCATGCGCATCGCGCTCGCGCGCGCGCTGTTCATCCAGCCGACGCTGCTGCTGCTGGACGAGCCGACCAACCACTTGGACATGGAGGCCGTCGTGTGGCTCGAGGACTACCTGTCGCGCTGGAAGAAGATCCTCGTCATGATCTCGCACTCGATGGAGTTCATGAACGAGGTCTGCACCAACATCATCGACCTGCGCAACAAGAAGCTCACGTACTACTCGGGCAACTACGACGCGTACGTCAAGACGCGCGAGGAGCTCGAGGAGAACCAGATGAAGCGCTACAACTGGGAGCAGGACCAGATCAAGCACATGAAGGAGTACATCGCGCGCTTCGGCCACGGCTCGGCCAAGCTCGCGCGCCAGGCGCAGAGCAAGGAGAAGACGCTCGCCAAGATGGTGCGCGAGGGACTGACGGAGCGCGTCGTGTCCGAGGCCACGGGCGACTTCAAGTTCCCCGACCCGGAGCGGCTGCCGCCGCCGGTGCTCATGTTCCAGAACGTGTCGTTTGGCTACCCCAACTCCAAGCTGCTCTACTCGGGCGTCGAGATGGGCCTGGACCTGGACTCGCGCGTCGCGCTCGTCGGCGCCAACGGCACGGGCAAGACGACGCTCATCAAGCTCATCACGGGCGAGCTCGTGCCCGTGTCGGGCAACGTGCGTCCGCACTCCAAGCTGCGCGTGGCGCGCTTCAATCAGCACTTCGTGGATGTGCTCGACCTGACCAAGGCGCCGCTCGAGTACTTCCGCTCGCTCTTCCCCAACAAGTCGGTCGAGGACGTGCGCAGCTACCTGGGCCGCTACGGCGTCTCGGGCGAGGTGCAGACGCAGATCATGGGCCAGCTCTCGGACGGACAGAAGTCGCGCGTCGTCTTCGCCTACATGGCGCAGCAGAACGCGCACATGCTGCTGCTCGACGAGCCGACCAACCACTTGGACATGGAGTCGATCGACGCGCTCGCGCGCGCCATCAACGAGTTCAAGGGCGGCATGCTGCTCGTGAGCCACGACATGCGCCTCATCTCGCAGGTAGCCAAGGAGATCTGGCTCGTCGAGAACCAGTCCATCCGCGTGTACGAGGGCGAGATCTCGGACTTCAAGATGCGCGTGCGCAAGCAGCTTAAGCTCGCCGACAAGCCGCCCGCCGCCGCCGCCGACGAGTAGATGCTAGAGCGACGCGCACCTTGTCGCCACTCGCACCCCCCCTTCATCCCTAAACAATCTGCTTTCGCATCAACTGTTACCACCACTAGTTAGTCATCGTCCGCTTGGTTGTTGTCGTTGTCTTCTTCGTGTCTGGCGTCTTCGCCATCACGCGGTCGGGACTGATCGGCTTCTGCTTGAACGTTCCCGTCCTCATCATTAGCAGCATCATGCTCGTGTTCGTCGTCGTCGGTGTCGTCGTCCGTCCCGCTCGCTGCAGCTTGAGAAGCGGCTCGGCCTCCCGGGATGCGGTCCATGACCATCGACGCGGCGGGAACTCGCGCGGTCTCCTGGTAGAGCTGCTGGTACGGCCGACGGCAGCCGCGGGCGTGTTGGCCCGGCTGCCCCAGCGTCACACTCCACCGCCGCTGCCTCACGCGATGTCCCTCGCTGCCACCGCCATGCTCCTCGCGCTCGTGCTGCAGCGGAGCCGGCGCGAGGCGAGGACGCGCGCGGTTGAACACGCGGATCTGCTGGTTCTCGACCAGCACGCCGGCGCACGTCGCGTGGGCGCCCAGTCCGTGGTCCGCCGACGTCGAGAAGAGCGTCACGACGCGCGCCGACTGCGAGAGCGACACGCCCTCGACCGCCGCTTCATGCGCGCGCAGGACCCGCGACAAGCCGTTCAGCGCCAGGAAGTCGTCCACCGCGCGCGCGCCGAACGTGACGGCGGCGCCGCCGCGCGCGCTGCGGCCGAACCCGAGCGCGTCGAGCCCGACAGCGTCTTCGTCGTCGCCGTCGGCGCCGCTCCCGCGAACGGGGTCGCCCCACAGCAGCTCTGCGATCATCGCGAGCTGCTTCTCCTCCCGCGAAGGCGACGGCCGAGACGACGATACTTGGGGCTTGACGCCGCTGGAGCTCGGGAGCGCGTCCAGCGGAGCGACCGCCGGTAAACGCCGGATGTCGGCGAGCGTCACGGCTGCCGGGGTGGACCAAGTCGATGCTGGTGGCCGCGGGATCCCACCGTGCACGCAGAAGACGTCGTTGTCGATCGTCGCGGCGAGCGGGAGGCGGTCGAACGCGCAGTTGAGCTGCTCCCAGAGCTGTCGGCCGCGCGCGTCGCCGAACCGCGCGCGGCACTGAGCCAGCAGACACGCACCGCCGTAGACCTCCTCCAGGCCGTTGACCGCGCGCGTCTCGTGGTTGCCGCGCAGCAGGAAGACCTTGCGAGGGTGCAGCGCCTTGAGCGCCAGCAGGTACGCGACGACCTCGAGCGACATAGCGCCGCGGTCGACGTAGTCGCCGAGGAACAGCAGCGTCCCGGCCGACAGCGAGACGCCCAGCGGCTGCCAGATCCGGCTCGAGAAGAACGACAGGTCCCGCAGGTTGCCGTGCAGGTCGCCCAGCACGTACGTCGGGCTCGAGAGCGACAGACAGCGCGGCTCGGACTGGAGCGTCGCGCTGGCCAGCGCGCTGAGCTCGGCTATGTCGTCGCAGAACGCGAGGGAGTAGAAATACGCGGCGTTCGGCTGCAGATCGCGCTCGTGCGGGCTGGACGGCAGCGGCGGAGCGAAGGCGGCCAGCACACGCTCAGCGACAGCCACCGAAGCTAGAGAAGCGCGATCAGCGATCGACTGCAGCGCAGCCGTCGTCAGAGCCTTCCGCGACGAGTTGTCGGTCGCGACTCGAGCGAGCGGTCCGTACGGAGTCGAGCCGCCAGTCTCCGCCACTGCGTACAGCATCGGCGCTAGGGCGGTCGGAGCGGAGGTTCCTGTTGCCGTCGAGGCGGTCGCGCGAGGGACAGCGAGCACAGTAACTGGGATCGCGGGAGAAGCCGTACCGCAGCAATCAGCACTAGCGGTTGGTCGGATAGGAGCTCGGACAGGCGACTTGGACGTCGTGAGACTGGCGCTCGCGGCGGCCACTAGCTGGTCCTTCAAAAACGCCATCTCCTTGTCGCTCTCGCGCTTGAGCGCTTCCAGAGCTTCGCGCAGTTTCTGCAGAGCGAAAGCAAGTCCGTTAGCAAGAGCGGTCGGCTTGTCACTACTGAGCACGAGCACTCCATCACCTCGATCTCTCGCGCAAGTTGCTGCTCGCGATCGTTGCACGCGTCGTGACACGTGCACTTGGCGTGGAGGTCGGAGATCGCTGGCCAGATGCGATCAGCACTCGCGGCCTGGAGTCGGCGCCGAGCTGAGCTGGATCCCACGGCCGCGTCGTTGTCCTCGTCCTGCTGCTGGTCTTGGTATTGCCGCTCACGGAAGAGCGCCAGGTGACGGCCATGCCGGGCCACGTCGATGCTCATCGCGGCACTTGCGTTCATTGATCGTCTCCGAAGCTTGATCGGGCGGTCTTGACTCCACGTCGACCGGTTTCTCGTACTCTGGTCGCCTCAAGCGCTCGACGGGAAGCGGAAAACGCAAAGTGGCGGCGTCTGAAGGTGTCTGCGCCATCTTGAAGCGCTGGCGTTCACACACAGGCCCAACCCCACCTCCGCCAACCCAGAGGCTGCGTCTGTGAACGCTGCTGGCTTGGTAGCTATTTCTTGGTGGAGGATCGCATCGATTGAACCAAGAGCGTCGCGCGTCTTGGAGCAGAGCCATCGATCCAAAATAGCCGCGCCTTGAGCTGGGCTGGAGTCGCGGACTGGAGATCTTCCTGGGTCACCACCGCCCGCCCTTTCGATCCCCACCTCACCTTTCGTTGGTCGGCTGACCAGACGCGCTTGATCCGCTTCACCTTCACGGTCGCCGGCATGCCATCACCAGTAAGGACTGCGACCAGAGCGGCTGCTGTCGTCGCCGCGATCTTCTCTATCTTGTCGCTGGCTGCATCAGCGGGTGTCGCACGAAGAGAGATCGACTATGACGCCCTCGAGCGCGCGTGGGAAGCCGGCGACGCCGCGCAGGAGCTGCGCTCCGAAGGCGACGAGCAGTTCCACCACCTGTCAAAAGCGTACGAGTCGGTCAAGCGGAGTACTTCGCGCCGGCAAGGGACTAAATACACGCCATGACCATCTCGCTAGGACCCAAGCCGATGCCTCAGCGCTTGGGCCGCAGATGATCTTCGTGACGCTCGACGACAGCACTCAGGAGCCGCTCGGAGACCTCGCCTCGCGCTGGAAAGAGGTGCAGCTGCCAATGAATCTGTTCATGGTCAGAGCGGTCACTAACGCTACTCACCTCGGATGCGGCCGGCCGGCAGATGCTGTGGCTCGGCGGCGTCGACGTCTCCATCTACGAGCTCGGCGCATCCAAGCTGCTCGTCGGGCTGCAGAAAGGCATGTTCGTGGACGATGTCCGGCGATTCCTGGGGAAGCAAGCACACGTCAGCGAGTACGAGTGGAACGGGGAGACGTACGCGACCAAAAAGGCTCGGAAGCAGCAGCGCAAGACGGCCAAGCAGCGGAAGACAGCCAAAGCAGTCGAGCAGCGCGGGGACTCCTCCATTCACACGCAAACCGAACTGTGATTCGTGTTGCCGACGCAACTCTCCTCCGAGCCAACACGAGCGTCCTTCTTCGTTCCTTCTCTTCGCTTTCTTGGGTCCAATTCGTCTGGCCACTGACGAGCGAGCTCAGCCGTCATCCCCGCATTCCACTGCATCCGTCGGGACTCCTCACGCGCTCACGTGCTCGCTCTTGACACTTTCCAGCAGCGGTGCCAGCGTCTTGTTGCGCTTGATGGTCTCGAGCATAGCAGCGAATTTCGGGTGCGCCTCCGTGTCGCGCACGCCGCTGATGGCGTCGACGGCACGCAGCGCGCTGCGGACCAAGTCCTTGACGCGCTCGACCTCGGGCCCCACCTGGTCCTCCTTGATCTTTTTGTTCAGCGTCTTGTCGAGCGGCTCGAGCAACACATCGAGCGCACCCACGACCGAGCCGGGCTGCACGCGGCAAATCTTGATGAGGATCTGGTGGCTCAGAAGTTGGATGTCGTCCTGGTCGCGCAGTCCTCGCTGAAGGTGCGGCAGCAGAAGCGCAATGTCCACCTGCTGCGGAAGGACGTCCAAGAGCGTGTCCACACAAGCATAGGCCGCCTTGCGCAACGGCAGCCCGTCGTCCACCTTGTGCTTGAACGGTCCAAGGTCGACAACGCGCTCGAGCTTCACTTCCGTCGTCGTGAGCAGCACCGGGAACACGCGCTCACGAACGTACGGCGCGAGGTAAGCAGCATGATGGTGCGCCGCCGTGTTTACCACCAGCAGAGCCGCACGACGCACGCCGAGGTCCTCATCCTCGAGCGCCGCAAGGAACGGCGTGATGTTCGTGAACAACGCGCTGCCCGTCGAGCTCGACGCCGCACCAGATGTCGTTGTAAGCGCGTACTTGAGACTCGTGACTGCCGTCCAGCGCGTGCCAACCACGCTTGACGCGCAGAGCTCCGTGATGATCGGCATGAGCTTGTCACCGTCAGTGACGGCAAGCTTACCGAGACACTCGGCAACCATGTTGCGCACGCCTTCCTCTTCACGCTCGCTTAGCTTCCGGAGCACCGGGAGCACACGGTCGACATACTGCGCGAATCCTCGCGAAGAGCTGGCGGTGTGGTCGACGATCACTTCGCGCAGCGAGCTGAGCAGAAGGTACGAGTTCTCGCCCTGCTCAAGCTTGACGATCACCGTTTCCAGGTACATGCCCATGTTCCCGACGCAGATGCTGCCGAGAGCGTACGCGGCCGCCGTCTTGACTTCCTCTGGCGAGCCCGTGAAGCACTGCAGCACGATGTCCTTCACGTCGGCGTGCGCGCTGAGACTGACATGGCGACCAAACTCGCCGAGACAGTATAGTGACAGCACCGTCGCGCTCTTGTCGGTCTCGCTCTGCTGCTTGATGTCTCCGATGAACTTGGCAAACGCCGCTTGGCGGTCACTGTCGTTCGCTGTCGCCACGCAAATCGACGCAACGCAGCGCGCGACGTTCAGCACTGAGTGCTTCGAGCTCTCGGGCTGAGGCACCATAAGCGACGCGAAGAGCTCCGCGAAGCCACTGCCCGGCGAGCTAAGCTTGGTCAGCTGGGCAAAGAAAGCCTTCAGCGCCTCGAGGGTCGGACCTTGCAGCATCGAGCTGTGAGACAACGCAAGCGCGTTGGGCTGGCACTTCCCCAGAACGGCGTCAGTGGCTGCCACCGCGGGGCAAACCACGAGCACGTTCGACACTAACTGGATGCCCAGACGACACAGTTGCAAGTCCACATCCACGAGCAGTGACGACGCCTCCGCGGCAACTTCGCGCAACAGCTCCGGCTTCATCTGTTTCCCCTTGTGGACAACAAGGTCGTTGAGGGTGTCGAGAGTGGCTTGCTTCAGCGCACGCGATTGCTGCCGGAGCAGATCCGCCAGCAGCACCGTGCACTCTTCAAGGATTAGCGACATGTCCAGCTCCAGCTTCGAGCGCGCGATCACGCCGATTGCCTTGATACTCTGAACACGAGTGATCTCGTTCTTGAGGCGCTCCATCAAGAGCGGGTAGACCTCGGCACTACGAGAGCTGAGCACGTCGCCTGCATCCACGTGTGAAAAGGTTAGTCCATACCTGAGAGTTATCATCCATGAATGCAGGCACCTGGTGCTTACCGAAGACAGCGACAATTTGACCCATGCTGCTGATTGCAGACTCCTTGATCGCCTGATCAATGTCGTGGGCCTTCAGACTCGGCAAAACCGCCTCGAACAGCGGCACTGCGTGCGCCGTGTACAGAGTCTCGGCGCCGGCCGGCCGGATGATCTGCACAATCGACTCAATCAAGTCGAGCGCCTTCGCCACCGTCTTGTACCACTCGTCCTTGGCGGAGCGAATAGCGATAGCGACAATCGCGCCAATGTGGCTGCGGAACGACTCAACGCTGTGCGTGTCGATCAGCAGTCGAAGGAACGAAAGCGCATCCAGCTTCAGATCCGAGTGCTTGTCCGAGGCGGCGTGGAGAACGTTCGGAAGAAGCACATCGACGTACTCGCCGAGCTTGCCAGGTTGGACCATGGCCAGTTCGCTCAAGAGAGCAAGCACAGCACATCGCGACTGCACCGAAGCCTTGGACCCAAACTGCTTGTTCGCGCCGACGATAATCAACTTCACACGCTGGTCCAGCTGAACGAGGCAACCATCGTAGGTAGGCGGATGCTGCGCGACAGCCAGGCCTCCGTTGGCACCTGGAATGCGCTTGCGGGTCTCGCGAAGAAGGTCCGTGAACACGCCGAGCACGTCGATGCGGACGTTCTCCTCGCGCTCTTTAAACCGCGATATCAGCGGCTGGCTGCACGTCACATAGAACTCCTCCAGAACTTCTGGACGCGTCGTGATAATGGCCGACAGCACGCGCAAGCCCGCACGGCGCACCTTCCAGCTCGTGTCGTCATCGTCGCTGTAGTCTCCTTCCTCCTCGCTGTACTCGTCCTCGTCCTCGTCCATCGGCTCATCTTCGTCCGCCGAGTCGCCGTAGTTGTAGTTCGGGTCGTACTGGATGAACTGCATCACGAGCTGGATGATCTTCTCGAGGTGCGGCGTGATCTCGTTGTGGCAGCGGATCACGAATGCCTCGAACGCCTGGAAGCAGTTGCTGCGCAGCTCGTCCGACGACTCGTTCTGCATCGACTCGTCGTCCGGCTCGCCGCAGAACTGGACCAAAATGTCGATCACTGCGTCCAGGTGGCGCCCGAGGCGGTGTCCAGCCGTGCGCGACAGCGTGCCGGTCGTCTGGATCAGCGTGCGCACGTCGGCCGAGTCGCTCGACTCGCGGATCCCCTTGATCAGATGCTCCACGAGCCGCGTCACCAGCACGTCCGAGGCCATGACGCCGAGCGAGCCGACACAGGCGGTCGCGCGCTTCCGCACGAGCGGGGACACGTCGCCGAGCTGCACCATGAGCATGTTCATGATGGTCTCGTGCTCCGTCGAAATGTCGCGGCCGAAGCGGCGCAGCAGGTCCGTGAGGATGTCGAGCGTCTCGGCCTTGACCGCCGGGTCCTTGTCCTTGCTCAGCCCCGCGAGCAGCCGGGAGCAGACGTTGGTCGCCACGGCCGCGCCCGTGGACTGCGACACGTCCGACACGATCGTCTTGAGCCCGATCGAGTAGATGTCGCGCAGCTCCGGCTTGCCGTTCAGGATCAGGTCGCACAGCTTGGCGCTGATGTCCGCGACCTGCGCGACCTGCACCTTGGTCACCAGGATCCCGAGGCTGCCGCGAGGGTTAGTCGCCGCGGACTGGCGGCTCCTAGGGGAAGCAGCCGAGTCACGTACCACTTGACGGCGATCGACTGCACGTCGTTCGACTTGTCGTCCAGCTGCTTCAACACGGCCGCGCAGACCCTGGACACGCACAGTCAGAGCCGAGAGGCGGTCAGCACCCCCTCCACGCGATACTAGCGGGCCGGACGCGCAGAAGAAGCTCCCACTTGGACTCGAGGTACGGGCCGAGGTCTGCGTTCTTGTTGAGCTCGACGCACAGGTCGGACGTCGCCATGTAGCGCTCATCCTTGTCGAAGTCCGTCGTCTGGCACCGGCCGGGAGGGGAGCCGCGTCAGCACATGACGCGCAGCCAGACGGCGAGCAGGGGGCGGCGCACCTTGTCCAGCAGCTGCGCGATCTTGTCCTCGTTCCCGTGCATCTTGCCGCCGTCCGCGCGCGAGCTGCTTTAGCTAGCGTCGTCCTTTCTCCGAGCGGATTGCACCGGATCGGTCGAAATCCTTGCCCAGATGTTTCACGAAGGTGGGGAAGTTTATGTTACCTTCGTGAAACATCTGGACAGAACGAGCCAAGTTGCAGTTACAGATTGTAACTGCAACTTGAAACTCCAACTTTGCCAGGTGCCAACGTTGATGCAACGGGCGGCAGTGTGCAGCCCCCAGCGCTTCCTGTTCGTCGATGTCGGACAGCGCCGAGCGGGTTCGAGCACGTAATTGTACGCCAGCATGTCCGTGGCGACTACAATGGCGATCGACAAGTAGAACTCCAGCGTCCGTGCCGCTTCACGTGCAAATGTGTAGACGGCGTTGAACTTGACACGGCCTTTGTCTGTCTACGCCTCTGACTTGGAAGATCCGACGGTTCACGCGACCACCGTCGCCACCACTAGCAGCACTCCATAGACGCCGCCTAGCTGCGTACGACTCGCATCACAAGCCGGTCGCGATCGGCGGGCCAAACTCGTCCGTCGCACGGCGCGCAGGCTGCTCGAGCGAGCCCGAGTCGGCTGCCCGACGGCGCCGCCGGGAGGTCGTGGCGAGCCGCCGGCGCCAGGTAGGATGGCGTCTGCTCGGCCTCGACCCCGGCCGATTCTCCCTCGGCCTCCCACTCCTCCCCGAGGCCCGCGAGCTCGGTCTCCAGCTCGCTCTCGTCCATGTCGGCGCCAATGCTGCGCGCCATTCCAGTTTAGCGATTATCCATAGAGCATTGCAATCACGACGGCCCGTCTTCAGACACAGAGTTGGCTGGCAAAGACGCACGCTACGCCGCACGCCTCGGTTGCCGTGGCCATGACATCCTTTCGGAACACCTTTGACATCACCTGCCCAGTCACCGGCACCACCTTGACAGCTAGCGCTGGACACACACGTCCATCGCAACGTGTAGTGACGCTCTTTCGATCAGGTTCAGCGTCTCGAGACACGACTGCGGACGACGGCAATTCTGCCAGTCACCGGAGACGCAGTCTTTATAGCGACTTGGCTTGCACGCGAGGGGAAGATGACAGACGACGCTTTCATAGAATAGACCCTTGCTCCAGCGCCGCGCGGTGGCTGCGCACCCATCCATGGGTGCAGCGGCGAGCTCGTGCCGGCCACTTCAACGTCAGCGCTGGCGAGATTCTCTAGAGCATGTACCTCTTTCCCGGTACATGGCCCGTTTGCGCAACTTTTGCCGCCTGTAATGCCGTGTTGTGTATGCGAACGTTCTCCTGGCCTTGAGGAGGGGTGCGTGTCGCGCTCCTTTACGTTGCGCTAACGTTGCGCGAGGCTCCGTCGCACGCCGCTCCCCTCCACTCCACCGCGCTCCTTGGTCGGCATTTCCGCATCGGCTCGGCTCCTCCTCCTTCCTCCTCTCTCTCTAGCTCTCTAGCTCTCTAGCTAGCTCTCTAGCTAGCTCTCTATCTCCCTCTCCAGCTCGCCATGGTGCAGTACCGCAGCACCCGCGGCGGCGTGCGCGGCCTGACGTTCGAGCAGACCGTGCTGACGGGTCTCGGCGCGGACCGCGGGCTCATGGTGCCCGAGCTGGACCAGTTCCCGACGCTGCCGGCCAACGCGCTGGAGGAGTGGGCGTCGCTGTCGTACCAGGAGCTCGCGGTCGAGGTCATGCGGCTGTTCATCGACGAGCGCGAGATCTCGCGCGCCGAGCTGGCCGCGCTCGTGCGCAAGAGCTACAACGCCGGCACGTTCCGGCACCCGGAGACGGCGCCCGTGGTCCAGGTGACGGACCAGCTGCTGGTGCTCGAGCTCTTCCACGGACCGACGTTCGCGTTCAAGGACATTGCGCTGCAGTTCCTGGGCAACCTGTTCGAGTTCTTTCTGCAGCGCAAGAATGCCGCCAAGCCCGCGGACGCGCCGGCGCACAAGATCACGGTCGTTGGCGCCACGTCGGGCGACACGGGCAGCTCGGCCATTTACGGGCTGCGCGGCAAGGAGAACGTCGAGGTCTACATCCTCTTCCCGCAGAACCGCGTGAGCCAGATCCAGCAGCGCCAGATGACGACGGTGCTCGACGCCAACATCCACAACGTGGCCGTCAAGGGCACGTTCGACGACTGCCAGGCGATCGTCAAGGACCTGTTCGCCGACGCCTCCTTCAAGGCACAGTACAACCTCGGCGCCGTCAACTCGATCAACTGGGCGCGCATCCTCGCGCAGATCGTCTACTACGTCTACGCCTACTTCCGCGCCAAGGAGATGGGCGTCGCTGACGTCTCCTTCTCGGTGCCCACGGGCAACTTCGGCGACATCCTCGCGGGCTTCTACGCCAAGAAGCTCGGCCTGCCGCTCGGCAAGCTCGTGGTCGCCACCAACGAGAACGACATTTTGCACCGCTTCTTCGCCACGGGCAGGTACCACCGCCACGCCATCGAGCACACGACCTCGCCGTCCATGGACATCTGCGTCTCGAGCAACTTCGAGCGCTACCTGTTCGCGCTCAGCGGCGAGGACCACGACGTGCTCCGCAACTGGATGGTCGGCTTCGAGCAGACGGGCGAGCTCACGGTCGACGGCGAGCTGCTCGCCGCGGCGCAGCGCGACATGGGCTCCTACGCCGTGCTGCAGGACGAGGTCAGCCGCACCATCCGCGACTTCAAGACGGCGCACCAGTACCTGTTCGACCCGCACAGCGCCATCGGCGCCGCCGCCGCCGTGCGCTACGGCGAGGAGTTCCTGGCCGACAGGCCCAAGGACGCGGTCGTGGTCGTGGGCACGGCGCACTACGGCAAGTTCCTCCCCGTCGTGTCGGCGGCGCTGGGCGTGGCCGAGACGGCGATCGAGCAGCACCCGATCCTCAAGGCGCTCGAGCTGCTGCCGACGCGGCTGTCGGTCGCCGACAACTCCAAGGCGGTCGTCGCGGCGCTCATCAGCGGCAAGGCCGTCAAGAAGACAACCACCAAGACGGTCAAGGTCAACGGCGCCACGTCCTCCGTCTCGACCGCGGCCAAGGCGGCGCCGCAGCAGCCGGACTGCCCGGGCTGGCGCGGCAGCCTGCCCAAGGCGTCGAGTCCGTACGTGACGGCGTCGCTCCTTGTGGCCGCCGCGACCGTCGTGGCGCTCGTCGTTAAGCGGGTGTCCAAGTAGAAGAAGCTCCCTGTCGCCCTCCTTCGCGTTGCAAGTGTGCGTGTGTGTGCGAGGGAGCGAGCAGAGAGAGGGAGGGGGACGAACGGCTCGATGCAATAGATCCCAACGCCTTCAGTGTCCCTGGCATGACGCGCGCGGTCGACCGCTCTCGTGTGTGTGTGTGTACGTACTCTTATAAAAATAATTCCCCACCATCGACGTCCTCATTCCCGCCGCCGTCCTCATCGTCGCCGTCCTCACAGGATGCAGCACGCCATGCCGTCCGTGCAGACGCCGCACTGCGTCGCCTGGTTCTGAGCCAAAAAGACCTTCTGGTGCTGCAGCTGAAGCGTCTCGCGCGTGACGGTGACGCGCGCGGCGCCGCTGCCGACCGGGCCGGCGGGGCGGAACGAGTGCTGCGAGGGCTTGGCGGGCTCCTTGGGCGCGAACGAGATGCGCTCCTTCGTGTACTGGTTCTCGTACGAGTACTCGCCCGGCCGCGTGCGCGAGAGCACGCGCCGCCAGCCGGGCGGCAGCCGCGCGATCTTCTTCTGGTCGCTCGGCGACAGCAGGCGGCCCACGGGCACGATGAGCTTCTTGAAGGCGTCCACGACGTTGGTCGCGTCCAGCGCCGACGTCTCGAGGAACTCCATCGAGTGCGTGGCCGCGAAGCGCGCGGCCTCGAGCGTCGACACCTGCCGGGTCTGCGGCAGGTGCGCCAGGTCGCACTTGTTGCCGACCAGCAGCAGCACCAGGTTCTCGTGCGCGTGCTCGTGCACCTGGCCGAGCCAGCCCGTCACGTTCTCGAACGAGCTGCGGTTCGTGATGTCGTACACGACCATGGCGCCCACCGCGTTGCGGTAGTACGCGGCCGTCAGCGACTGGAAGCGCTCCTGCCCGGCCGTGTCCCAGATCTGCGCCTTGATGCGCCGGTCGCCCACGCGGATCGTCTTGGTCGCGAACTCGAACCCTGTCCGTCCGTCACGTCGTGCGTTTAGTATGGCGGCGTACATCCCGAGGTCTGTCTACAGGCGGACGCACCGACGGTCTGGACGCTGTTGGGCTGGTACTTGTTCTTGGTGAAGCGCATGACGAGGTTGGACTTGCCGACGCCCGAGTCGCCGATCAGCACGACCTTGAGGATGTACTGCTGCGACGTGGGCGTGCCGCCCGGGGACGAGCACCGCGGGCTGCTCGTGGCCGACGCCGAGCCCGACGGACTCTCCAGCCGCTCCTGCGCCGCGCCGACGAGCCCCGAGCTGCTGGAGCGCCGTAGATCCGCGTGCCGACGCAGCTTGTGCTGCGCCACCTGCTTGGCCGTCACGTACGGCTGCAGCGCGGCGCTGGCCGCCGCCGCGCCGCGGTTGCCGCCGCCGCCGCCGTCGTTCTCGTCGCCTGCGCGCGACGCCATCGCCTCCTCCTGGGGGCCGCCGCTTGGTCCGGAACTGGGCGGGGCCGCCGGCCGGCCGGGCGACCGAAGAGAAGAGAAGCAGCAGGCGGCAGCAGAGCAGCCGGAGACGAGGGAGTGGGAGTTGAAGGCGCCGCAGAACGTTCGCCCGCGCGCGCGTCGGTCGCGCAGCTCGCTTTTCTCGCGGGATGCCGAGTCGACTCGCGGAATGGTGTCGGGATATCAAGCGACTTGTGTGTATCAGACAGGAAGAGGTACAAGAACTTAGAGATGCTGTTTATACATATTAACTATGAATGCAGAGAAGGTAATAATCAATTATGACAGGAACACTAGATGACGCAGTGGGCTGGCGACGATGGCGCGTACAGGGTTTGACCCGAACACAAGCGCGCTTCGACGGCCAAATCAGGCGCACTTTGCCGGGGAGCCACGGTCAAGTTGAAGCGCAAAAGATCCGGGAGGGAGCAGGTCCCGACGCCGACGCCGCCGACGCCTCCTGTCCAGCCGTGGCTGCCGTGTGTGTGTGTGAGCTGCGTACACTACGACGACTCGGTCCCTGTGCGAGCCTCTGCGAACGTATCGGCGCATGGGATCGCCGTGTCACGTCGCTCAAGGGCAGAACCAACACTCGCGGTCCCCTCCTTCGCGCTTATGTATTAGTACAGCCAACTCGCGTGACGGTGCGCAATGCCAACATGCGGACGCGCGTCGCGAGAGAGTTCGGGGGCGGCGGGGCGCTCCATTGGCGCCTCCATCATGTAGTGGTGACGCTGTCCCCGCTGTGGATCCGTAATCCTCGCATACTTGTTGCAGTTGCGTTCTCCAAACTCATCCCTCGACTTGTCGAGTCGCACTTTATCTTTAGACGCCACTCGCCGAGGACTCGGATGCCGACAACGACGCGGTCCCAAGCGCGGCAAGCGCGTGGCGACACCGTCGAGGCGGAGCCGAGCGCTCCAATGACCCCTGACGGCCATGACGTCACCTCGAAGCGTCCTCGCAAGCGCGCCAAGCTCAACGCCGCGACCCCGCCAACGCCCGGCGTTCGGCCGCTGTTCGCGTTCCTCCGCGGCGTCAACATCGGCGGCCGGACCCACAGCATGGCGTCCATCGCGCGCGCGCTCACGGCGGCAGGCTTCGCGGACGTGTCGACGTTCCTCGCGAGCGGCAACGTCTCGTTCACCCCGACAACCGACGACGACGGGGTGTCCCTGGCCGACGTGGAGGCGCGAGTCGAGCGCGTGCTGGCGTCGCTCTTCGGCACTTCTATCCCGGTCATCGTGCGGTCCTCGGCCGACCTCGCGCGCATCGTGGGCGCCATCACCGAGCCCGCGACCGCCACCAACGTCGTGCTGCTCAAGCAGCCGCTGACCGCGGACCAGCGCGCGGCGCTCGCGGCGCTCAGCTCGCCCGCGGACGTCCTGCAGCCGCTCGAGAAGGAGTTCGTCTGGTACTCGAGCACGCAGATGAGCGCGTCGCCGCTCTTCAAGCTGTCCTTCGAGAAGCGCCTGGGCGCCAGCGCCGCCACCGTGCGCACCGCGAACACGCTGCGCCGCCTGCTGCAGCGAGCGGGTGTAACGCGTTGACGTTTCTCGCTAAAGTATCCATTCCATACAGGACGGACGTTTAATGTTGTAAATCGAGGTCTTGTACAGGTAGCGATCCGCAACAAGATCCCGACAAAAGAGTACTCGATAACGTACTCAAAAAGATCCCGCGCATGCCTCGATCTTTTCACCACTTCATCCAATTACGTATCCATCCACACACCGCGTTTTATCAGGTCACCTGATAAAGGTGCCGTCCTTTCTCTTCGCCCATACTGAACCTCAGTGAAAGCCGCGAAAGAACACACCCTTTTGCCCATTTACCAACAACGCAAGAGCCAATCCACATGGCGGAAGAGGGGCAACAGCCCGGCGTGGGCGTCTTCCTGGGCGCCCGGCGCGCGGCCGTGGCGCTGCGGCGCGCCGGCGGGCGGCCCGAGCTGGCCGCGGACGCGGACGGGCGCCGCTGGACGCCGAGCTGCGTGGCGTGGGACGCGCTGGGCCGCGCCGTGGTGGGCTGCGCGCCGGCGGAGCGCGCGCGGTTCAACCCAAAGAGCGTCGTGTCGGACGCGCTCGTGCTGCTCGGGCGCTCGTTCGACGACCGCGAGGTGCAGGCGCTGGCGGCGCGCGCGCCCTTCGAGGTCGTGGACATCGACGGCGCGCCGCACGTGGCCGTGGCGAGCGCGCAGGGCGAGTGCCGCGCCGTGGCGCCCGAGCACGTGCTGGCGCTGCTGCTCGCGCGCCTCAAGCAGGTCGCCGAGGACGCGCTCGGCCGCGAGGTGCGCGACGTCGTCGTCTCGCTGGCCTTGGCCGTCGACGACCGCCAGAAAGACGCCATCAAGGCCATCGGCCGCGACGCAGGGCTCAACGTCCTGCGGGTCTGCGCCGGCGCGACCTGCGCGGCGATCAGTCTCCGCGGCGACGCCCTCGCTGCCGTTGACGATACGAAGGAGCGCCTGCTCGCTGTGCTCGCCCGGGACGGGGACTATGCCGTCGCCACTGCCATCGTCCTGGAGGACGGGATCTACGATGTCATTGGGGCCAAGAACTTGGACGCCGCGACGCTCGCAGGTTCCAAGCAGTCGCTCTTCGACCTCGCGCTTGAGGTTGTGGACGGGATACTGCAAGAGAACCGCTACAAGCGCCAGGACATTGAGGACGTGTACGTCGTCGGCGACTGGGACGCCGGCACTAACGCCTCGCGGTTGGTTCTAGAGTACACTGGGAACCCGGCCGCGAGAGTCCACATGGAAGACCCGGACGCCTTCGAGTCGGCGCTGGGTGCGGCGATCATAGCGCACGAGCTGGCACAGCCACAGCGACACCCAGAGATACTGTGTTGCCTCAACTTCTTCCTGCTGTCCATGGGAGTGGAGACTGCGGGCGGCATCCAGACGACTGTCGTGCGCCGCGGGTTCCTCATCCCCGGCCGCAAGTCGCAGCTCTTCACGCCGCTGCACGAGCTCCAGTCCAGCGTCGTCATCAAGGTGTTTGAAGGGGAGCGGGTCTGGGCCGCGAACAACCGGTGTCTTGGCCAGCTGGAGCTGCACAACCTTCGACGACGGGCCGACAACCGACTCCCGCAAATCAAGGTGACGTTCGACATGGACCTGTCAGAGAACCTCGTCGTGTCTGCCGAGGAGGTCGGGACCGACAACGCGACGCAGTTCAGCTTGTCCGAGCTCGAGCGGCGCTTGCCCATTGACCGTGTCAACGAGATCGTAGACGTTGCCAACGAGCACGCCGAGGAAGACATGATGGTACGGAATAGCCTCAGCCTGTGCGCGAGCGTGGACGAGTACCTCTCCCGAGGCACCGCGTTCGCATCTCGGGTGGCGGACGAGTACGGCGTCGTCCCTGCCTTCACAGGCAGCCTCGCGGGCGGGCAGCCGGACGAAGACGACTGGATCCGTCTGGAAATGGCCTCGGCGAGCAGTACGCTGATGGACGACCATGTGCGTGGAGTGGTCGAGGCGAAGCCTGCTGCGACCGCGGACAGCACGATCGCGGCGGATATGGCGAGGATGGATAGCTGCGTCTGCAGCTAAGCGGCGCGGACGGAGTGTACTTTGGCCGCACTGGATACGCGATCCAAGGTGAGGCCGCTGTTGGAAGATGACCGAGCGCGAGCGTGGTTGGCGCGTGATGGATGGAGGAGGCTGCAGGCAGAAGGTGAGCGGTAACACTAACAAGAGTAGCGAGAGAAGAGCTTCCTCCTCCCGATCCGCGGCGCAAAACGGACTTGGATGCCTCGATCGTTAGAGCGCATCGATCCATCTCGAGTACAGCGCTTCTTCCCTGTCGAACTCGCTCAGGGAGCCGCCGACCGCGAGTGCGACGGGTCTGGCACGCTTCTCTTCTTGAGCTCCATCGTCGACGACGCCCTCCTCACTCGTGGCATCCATACTAGCAAAGCCCTCGCTCTTGAGACCTACCGCGTCGCTGGGTACCGCCGTTCGCTCACCGACGCGCTCAGCATTTGCCTGACTAGGATCGGACGTTCGAACGTCCTGGCCGCTCGGTTCGTCGCCCCCTGGCGTCGCCGCCGTGTACGCGAAGATCTCTCGCGGCACCTGGACCGGCAGCTCGTGGACCTCCATCTTGAACACCCGGCCGAGGAGCTGGATCCCTTCGACCTCGCGCTCCGAGAGCAGCGTCACCGCGAGTCCGTGCTCGTCCGCATCGCCATGACCAACACGAAAGGCGTCAAGGAAACCAAACCAACGCGTCACCTGGACGGAGAGTATAACGAGCAGATGCATCGAGAGCGCGTGGTAAAGGATATCTTCCCACCAAAGCGTCCGGTGCGTCCGACGCGGTGCAGATACGTCGCGGGGTCTCGCGGCAAGTCCAAGTTGACCTGCCACGTACGAATCAGTACCAACACTGTGCGCCGACCCTGAGGTCGATCCGAGTGCGCGATCAAGCGCCTGCGTACCACAAAGTTGACCTTGTCGACGTCGATGCCTCTCGCCGTCAGGTCCGTGGACACCAACACCCGCGAGCGGAACGCGCGGAAGCCCTCCATGACCTGGAGCCGCGTCTCCTGCGTCTGCGCGCCGGTGATGCACGCTGCTGGCCATCCTTGGGAGCTCAGGGCTGACGCGAGCGCCTCCGCCGCGACCTTGTCGTTGCAGAACACCATGCACTGTGAGAAGGCAATGTCCGCGAGCAGCGCGACCAGCTTGACGATCTTGGCCTTGAGCTGCACGGCTGGGCTCGACGACGAGGCGCTCGCGCTCGGGACCACGCTGTAGAACTGCTTGACCCGGCGCAGCCACAGCTCCGGCGTGTTGGTCCGCTCGCGCTCCTTCAAGCGCGACAGATCGTTTGCGGACGCGATGAACTCGACCGTGACGTCGTCCGGCCCTCGAACGCGGACGATCTGCGCGCGTCGGTAGTCAGTCCTCTCCGGCCATTCGTCACTCCAAAGAGGCGCAAGTATGTACCTGCGGGGTCCGCATGAGCCCCGCGACCGCTTCGAGCTGATCCGCCGTGAAGGTGGCCGAGAACGCCAGCGTCTGCGTCATGGCAGCAGCGGCCGCTTCAAACCCAGTGCACTCTCCAGGCTCACACGAACGCGCGTGTATGACGCGCCAAGTACCTGTCGTCGCTCCGGAAGTGCGGCCACAATATACCGGATCTGCCAACACATATACACACGCGAGCATGAGTCGCAAGGAACCGCCTGGAGCAACGCGTTGGCGCACAACAGCACCTCCTGGGCAAAGTCGTCCGCCAGGAGCTTGTCCACCTCGTCCAGCACGAGCAGCCGCAGCGCGTGGCAGGCGAGCGCGCGCTGCTCGACCAGCGCCTTGACGCGCCCGGGCGTGCCCACGACGACGCTGCAGCCGGCGCGCAGCCGGCGCTGGTCCAGCGCGACCGGCAGCCCGCCGATGCAGGCGCAGACGCGGCACTCGGGCCGGAAGCGAGCGATCTGGCGCAGCACGGCCTCGATCTGCACCGCCACCTCCCTCGTCGGCGCCAGCACAAGCGTCTGGGGCGCGCCCGGGGCCGCTGGAGCCACCGCGGACGCCGCCTCGTGCCGCCGGATCGCCAGCTCCACGGCCGCGACGCCGAACACGGCCGTCTTGCCCGTGCCCGACTTGGCCTGGCCCACGACGTCGCTGCCGAACAGCGCGGCCGGCAGCGCGCGCAGCTGGATGGGCGACGGCGCGCGGAAGCCCATGGCCGCCAGCGCGCGCGCCACGTCCGCGTGCAGCGGGAGGCCCCCGAAGTTCGCCGCCATGCTCGGCAAAGCTCAACTGCCCTTGTGATGAACTCAGTTACTCATGTCAAAAGCTACACGGGTTTTACGAGCGTAACATTTTGGGGCTATTTTGAAACGAGTTTACTCTTTTCAAGGTTACGCAGCAAAGTTACAAAGGCTGTTGGAGGGTCTATTCGCTTGAACGGGATTTCCTGTGCAACAGAATAAATGCATTATTTTACATAGGTTACCGTGAACATTTACCGCTTTCCGTAGCACAGGAAATCCTGTTCAAGCGAATAAACTTTCCAACCACTTCATGAACTTTGCTGCGTAACTTTGTCAAAAATAAGCGCAATAGGGTTTATTCTATTATGAAATGTACGTATATAATTAATTGCTGTAAATGACTTGGGCCACGGAAGTAAAACACACAAATAAGTGTAGTTTATTCTAACAAAACCCCAAATATAATACAAAATTCTTTCAAATAAATAAAATAATTATTAAACTATACTAAAATTCTGCACAATTATTTGTAGTGAATAATAAAAAAATCATACATTTTTGCCCTCGCCGTTGTACGTAAAGGTCGACGTTGGCGTGCGATGGTCAGCTCGGGCCTGCCCGCGTAGGGACCCGCGTCGTTCCGAGCTGTCGACTGGCGAGCGGCTTCGTGAACCGGACGACGGACGGACGCGGGACGCCTCGGACCGTTCAAAGCTCATGGTTC
>JAADXX010000503.1:0-21406 GCA_023338025.1 Phytopythium oedochilum | reverse complement strand
CTCCAGAAGCACGCGTAGTTCGTCTGGCCCGAAGCCAGCACCACGGCCAGCGGCGAGACGTTCGAGGCGTGGCGATGGTCGTGCGGTGTCCATTGGTGCTTGGGCTTGGTAGAATTTTGGAAAATGGCATTTTCGCCGCCACATTGATTGACAGAGGTAGAAATGACTGGTGGTTCGCGCCTTCGCTCTCGCCCAGTCCTCTCATTTTGCAACTGGGGTCTGAGAATCAGGTGGTCCGATGTATTATTTTTCTTCCAAGGCTATCGAACGTCGAATATTTTTTCAATCTGTGCGGAGCAAAGTATACATAAACTGTACATATACGCGTCGCTTTTGTTTTTTGTGATTTCAACGTAGGTACTAAAAATAGAAAGCTGAGGGGATCCTCAGCGATATATCGAGTTTATATGTTAAATTTGTGTAGGATATGTTCGATATCAGCTTACTATGTTTTATGTTGCACTATATGTTTTATCAAATATGTTTGCTATTTTTGCGAGTGTACAGGTTATATTACCATCCTCCCGTCCACTAATTCTTGCGTCTGACTGGTCAAATTGTGGGCGTCCACCAATTGTCGTCTCTCATTGGATCGTTATAGAGTACGCAAGTTAGCTGTACTCGCGCTGGCTCTCGAGGGCTCCACTGAGGCTCCGTCCGAGCTGCTGAAGTCGATGGGCTGTGAACAGGGATTAATAGTATCACTGAATACACTAGTATTAGAATAGTACTATACCCTTTCCAAGGTGAGTTGGGTGCTTAGCATTATTACTACCCAACAGATATGCTCGCGGAATATCATAGTAATAAACTATTACTATCAACTACTTCGAAGTACTACGACTGCTGATCACGCTCCATGATGGCCATCTCGTCTGCGTTATGCTTCAGAATGGCCTGCATCTCTGCGCGCTCGTTTTCCGTTCGGGTGCGATGCGGACTCATAACAGCACCTGCACTTGAAAAGACACGTTCCTGGAAGGCTGTCGAGAGGCTCCGCCCCAGCCATAGTCTGGCCATCAGAGCGATCGACGGGAACAGCGACTCACCTTGCTCGCGGTACCACCTACAGATGTCGACGCTGTTGTAGAGCTCAATCAGGTCCCAGCACACTGTCCCGTCCGAGCGGCGGATGCACATGCGCTTCATCAATTCGGCCTTCGAGATCTCCTTCGACGTCTGGTCGCGAGCGACAGTGACCCAGTCCTCGTAGTAGTCGAACCACCTCTTAACAATCAGCTGTGCGTCCCGCTGAATGGTGGACTCATGGATGGCGTTGGTCGTCTTTGTAGGTATCGGCGCCCCGAACACGCCGCCGTGGTCTTCAGTGGTCGGGATGTCTTGCAGTGGTAACGGTGTGCTCCCCGGCGAAGATTCGGACAACTCGCCCGCCCCTCGAAGGTTGGATGACGTCTGCAACAGGCGGTAAACTTTAAGATGCTCATCGATGAAATGCTTGCGAGCTGAAGCAACGAGTTCAGACGTTGATTCTTGCTGGCGACTGTCTGCACCGGCGTCCATTGCAACGCCGTCAATTGCATCCTTGGTTCGAGGGTCGCAAAAGAGGGGAACTAGCGTGGCAGCATCGGTGACCGGGAATCTCTCTTCCAGCTGAGCTTTCACACGGCCAATACACCTGCGCCCGGCATCGGAGAACGTGTCGATTGGGTGCTTCACTCTAGTCAGCGTGCGCTCGTTGGTTCGATCGTCACGTGCAGCCTCCAAGTCGTAGCAGCGTAAATGAGTGACAGCGAGCTTGTCGAGGGCTGCTCTTCGGTACACTGGCAAGTAGGAAGACACCGTAGCTTCTCGTTGCACCTCGACCAGAGCCAAACGCGAGAGGAAGTCGGTGATCGCCTCCATCTCGACAATGAGAGACCACTCACCGGCGGTTATCACGCTAAACACATTTGGTGTGTCTAGCGTTTGAAAGTAAGCGCGGAATGCTGGATAGTTGACGATAGTGCGCTTCATCACCTTGCATGTCGAACCCACACGCACGTCGACGTCGCACATCGTGGATAACGGCGGCAGGCTGTGGGCATCTTGGAGCTTGCGGAATCGATCGATGCGCTGGCTTGTACTGAAGAAGTTGTTGAGCGCCCGCATTTTCTTTATCGCAGCCCCACCTTCCGGTAAACCGCCTCCTGGTGTCACAATCCGGACGACCTTCTCTCTCTGGCCGGTCTCAGCATTGGTCACCAGAGTCGTTCTGGTGTTCTCTTTCATGCCAATCCCGTATGAGATGCAAAGATGCAGCCGGTGCATCGCACAGTCCGTCTGAATGCTCTCGTCAAATGAGTCGGCGACCTTGCGCGCTGACGCTGTAGTGTCCGACACGATGTACTGCGTCATGCTGCTGATGGAGACGCCAAAGAGCTCGGTACATCGGTCTGCGATGAGCTTGGACACCTGGTGTGACTGATGGCCGTCGTTCTTGGACACCGCAAGCAGCGCGACATGGCGGAACCGCCATCGGTGGTCGATAAACACAGCAGATGCACCGATGACTCCACCCTTGGTGACGCTTGTCCAAGCGTCATGCTGCAAGCTTAAGAACGGGATACCGAGGCACCGAGCGTGTTCAGCACGAAGCAAGTCCCCGACCTGCTTACAAAACCGCCGGTATCGGGAGGCTAGTAGCGCGTTGTGCTTCGACGACGACAGCACTTTGGCGTCGGGTTTGCCAAGCGCCATGCCGATCACTCGCTGAAAGCCTGGTGACTTGACCACGTTGAAGGGTAGGCCTGCACAGTGTTATTCACAGTCGGGAGTGAGAACATTGCACTGATATACGAGCATGCACGCGTATCACGTACCGTTCTCAGTCACCCACTCAGATATCGCGGTGTTTACTTGTTCCATGCTTGGCCGCAAGAGGTCCTGGATCGATGCACGAGGTTTCTTCGACGAGGTTGTAGCGTCATCGTCGTGCTCTCGTTTATGGCGAACGCTGGACTCGTTGTATGTCTTCAAGGCGGCGTCAGCTGCTTTCGACTGATGTTCCTTTGCTGCGATACCGATGGGATGGCTGGGATGCTGGCTCATGAAGTGCACCTTTCCGTTCGACGTGTTGTTGATGTTGCACAGTGCTCGCTGCCACGACCAAGGTGTCCGACGCCCCGCTGCGATCTACTTCGCGCACACCAAGCACACGGTCGAGTAGCTCTGCTTGGTGCCTTCGTGAGATGACACAAACTCCTTACTGATCGTGTGGACGAAGTCCCAAATGCTGTCGCGCTTGCCCAAAGGGCGGCTGTGTTGAACCGACTGAGGAATCCCGAACTCATCAGGAAGGTCGTGAAAGTCACGATGCTGCTCGTCGACTTCAACGTTTATCTGGTTCGTACTGACGGGCGGCGAAGTGTCGGCCGACTGGGCGCGTATGCCAACAGCAGAATCTCCCTGGAAGCTTGAATCAATGACGTGGACTTGTCCGAGCTGGGTTGCCGGCGACAGAGAATCATTAAAGTAACTGTAAACGCATCCAGCACTGCAGAACCTGGAGCCTCCATTGGGTCAGACTCAGCAGAAATAACCGCGGCACATGGAGCGTATACGTACTTGAGATCGATCGGGCCGTCGTCGTACAGCTCGTTGCTACACACGTGGTGCACCGGTTTGTCGCAAACTTGGCAGGGATGTAGCTCGAGACCATCGTCAAGGTCGCACCCACGCGCGGAGCAAGGCATTGTGCTCGACGACGCCACTTCAAAAATGATCGCAATGTTTGGCAGTTGGGTTTGGGAGGTCCGTCATAGTAATAAGCTATTAATAACTAAATATTATCGATTTATTATGATAAATGTTGGTTTACTACAAAAGCCTGGCTGTGAAGCACAGCCTGTGATCAGCTTGGCTTGGCTCCCGAAGGAGCAAGTGACTGGCCATCAGTGCGCATCCTCCAAATGACCCTTAGGTAAATTTATCCGGATCAAGGTGCGTTGAAAACTAAATGTACAGAACACGGTCTAGATTAACATGACCTCGATGCTGCGAGAACTGTACAAACAAGGTGTTTTGTCATTTTGACATGTGCATGAAGCTGCTGCACACGCCGACGCAGGTCTGCGCAAGACGACACTGCCCGTCGCCTGGGTACACCGGGCAACGGCTGCTGCTGGGCGCCCGATCTCGCCTCCATCGACCGTGTTTCGCGCCT
The DNA here is from genome assembly GCA_023338025.1 of Phytopythium oedochilum. Lineage (NCBI taxonomy): Eukaryota > Oomycota > Peronosporomycetes > Pythiales > Pythiaceae > Phytopythium > Phytopythium oedochilum. The sequence goes on along the minus strand of JAADXX010000503.1, from coordinate 17,244 downwards.
GTCGATGATCGACACCTCAAGATGCAGCCTGCCGAGTCTCACGTGACGCTTCGGAGAGTCTGATGTGCGACCAGAGGCGAACCGACACGCCTCATGCGACCCTTCCACACTGCTAGATCCGCTCCCGCCGCCTCTGTTCGCTGGCAGTCTTCGTCTCCACCTCATCAAGACGCTAGAAGAACTCGCTTGGTCGCCATGCCGCTCGTGCCGCGCTACTCGTGGGACCAAGACGCCCAGCAGCTCGTGCTGGAGGTGCACCTGCCCGGCACAGCGCTGCGCTCGACCGACGTCTATGGTATATACCGACTGCACCGCTCCATTCCAAGTGCGTTGGTGGCGAGTAGCTAACGCGTCCAATGGCAGTGAGCGACCTGCTCTTCAAGGTGAACGCGGCGCCGTACGTACTGCTGCTAGACCTGCTCGAGCGCGTGGACGACACGTCCGCTGTCGTCAAGCGCGTGGCTGCCACTGGCACGCTGCGAATCTCGCTCCAGAAGCTCAAGCCGCTGGTTTGGGAGCGCCTCGAGTGTCAAGGAGACAAGGTCGAGCGCCGCCAGCGGAGAGAAGCCTCAATGGAGCGCCGGACCCGCCGCGAAGCCGCCTTGAGCGCCAAGCGCGTCGAGCGCAGGCACGCCGAAGAGAAGCAGACGCTGCGCGCGCAGATGGCTGTGGACGACGCCAACCGGCAGCTGCTGAACGACCTCAAGACGGAGGAGAAGCAGCGCGAAGAGGTGCGTCACTGGTTGGTTTGTCGTGGTGTCTACTAGAGGGAGTGGTGCTGAGATCCATATTGTGCGCGTTTGACTCGTGAAGAGAGCGATGTACGAGTCCTTTCGTGACATGCAGGCCAAGAACGCAGCGTCGGGGAGCACACAGAGGACGCGAGACGCTGTGGTGGACAATCAAAAGGAGAGCGAGGCCAGGGAGCCGGCAATCCACCCGATTCTCACTCAGCAAATACAGGAGAAGGCGGCGAAGAAGACGAAGCAGGTGTCGTTCGCGCCGTCGCCGGTATCTCGAGAGAGCAGCAACCAAGAGGACGACGCCGGTCTGGACCTGGGCGAAGCGGAGGTGCTCGAGCTCGACGACAATGGCGCTTTCGATGCGTCGACTGCGATCAGGTCGGAGCCCAAGCAGGAGGAGGAGGAGAGCAACCAGGGTGAGAACCACGATGGATCACTTATCGAAGAGGAATTAGACAGCGACGAAGACGCTGACGGAGAAGGCGAGCGACCTGAGCTGCCGCCTCCGAGGCAGCCGGTCGAGTCCGTGATCGAGTTCACTCCGCGCGTGTTCCCGACACCGTCGCGGGAGTCCAAGGCAGCCGAGGAAGAAGACTGGCTGCTCAAGAACCGGCGGCATATCGCGTCGCACAAGGGTCTCCGACGAGCAGGCGACTACGACATCAGCGAGAGCGACCGTGAGTTGTCGATTGACTGAGCTCGCACGTTGGGTGTAGCCGATACTGACGCGGCACGGCGCCTATGCTTGGACATGCAGCCGTGTGGCTCAAAGCCAAAGGCGACGATTTCTTCCGCGCCAAGGACTACCGCAGCGCCGTGAACGCGTACTCGGAGGCCGTCGCGCTTACGCCTACCGACAACGTCGAGCAATTGACCGCATGTCTGTCGAACCGCGCGGCTTGCCGGCTCCAACTCGCGCAGTTCGAGGTGCGTTGTGTGCTGACACTCACGTGAGAACGCCTTTGCGCTAAGCCTTCAGTGATGTGTTGTCAACCAGGACTGCGTGTCGGACTGCTCCAAGGCACTCTCGCTCCTCCCGGACACACGAGAAGGCAGCGAGGTGCGCGATCTGCGCTCGTTCCGGCTCAAGCTCAAGCTGTACGTGCGTCGCGGCACAGCCAACTGCCGCCTGGAGCAGTTCACGAGCGCCAAGGCAGACTATGGCGTCGCACTCACGATGGACACGCAGAACGAGCAGCTGAAGGACGACTTCGTGCAGCTTGTGGCGCTCGAGAGAGCCCACAAGCTCAAGCTGCAAGCCGATGGATGTGTCCGCGCCAAGAAGCCTGACCTCTTTCGGGCCGTCAAACTCTACTCCGAGTCGCTGCAGCTGCATCCGCTGTCGGTTGCGTGCCTCTCGAACCGTGCGGCATGCTATCTGATGCTCAACGAAGGCAACAAGTGCGTCGAAGACTGCACACAAGCTCTTGAGTTGCTACAGCATGGCGGCAGCAGTAGCGACGCACAAGTCGGAGCAGGAGGACTCGCGTTCTTCTCCGTCGGTCCGCCTCCAGGGTCGTCCAAGCGCCGCGAGTGGGTAATCCGCACGCTGGTCCGGCGCGGGACAGCCTTCCGGTCGACTGGACAGCTCTCGAAAGGTACGAGACACACCCCTGCAGTTGGCGATATCCAGCGTTTACTGACAATTGAGGCTGATGGGTCTGCAGCGGAACGGGACTTCGCCGCGGTGGTGGAGCTCGAACCGACCAACGGAGCGCTCCGACTCGACCTCCAGCAGATCCAGGAGCAAATACAGCAAGCAGAGAGGAGCGGAGCCACCGAGGACAATGGCGGACGATCGATAGAGTGAGCGGTGTGTTCGATTGATAATGCATTTTCACTCGCATGTGCTCGGGAGTTCGCCCCCTAGTTGTGTCTCTGTAGTAGTAGAAGTATGTAGTAGCGCATCGGTCGTCGCTCCGATATGGCTGGCATCAAACGGTCGGGTCTCGCAACGCGCCGCCCATACCAGTCGGCTGCGTCTGGTGTGGCAAAAGTGGAGCCACCCGACCGGTCTCCTCGTCGTCTTCGGTGGCCCGCGATCGACCAAAGAGCTTCCACGACGGCGCCGCCTTGAGACCCGACGAGCCCGTCGCCGGCATCACCGACGACCCCGCGGTCGACGACGGCAAGGACGCCGAGATGAGTCCGGTGCAGTACGCAAACAGTCCGCCAGTCGCCTGCTTGTCGGCAGGTGGCGCTTGTGGTGTCACTGGGGGCGTCGCGCGTGGGAGCATCGGTGGCGTCTGCGCGTTACAGGGAGGAGCTGGCATCACTTGCTGTTGCTGAGGCTGCTGCTGCTGCTGGTATTGACGTGCGTACGGGTGGAAACGACGCTGTTGTGGCTGTTGCTGCTGTGGGGCGAACGTCTGCGGCTGTCGCTGATTGAGCATCTGCGGCGGCATGTACGTGCTTGACACCAAAGGCTGAGGCTGATACGAAGGCGTATGTGTCGGCCAGGAGGTGGTGGAAGCAGTATTGGTGGTTGCAGACGCCCAAGGAGCTGGCGTGGGCGTTGCCATGGCCACGAGGCGCTGCTCAGCGGCTTGATAGGCCGCCTTGGCCTCTTCCAGCTGGCGTTGCAGACTGCACACTTGCAGTTGGTGACTGTGGTTCATCTCTGCGAGGCGCGCCTGGAGCTCACGGTTCTCCTCCTGCAGCCTCCTGATCGCATTGGCGTCTACGTCACGCTCGGGTCCGTTGCTGAAGCCTTGCTTGCTGTCGCTTTGCTTGGCTTGGCTTAGCCAAGACCCTGCGGACGGATAGTTGGCGCTCGGAGCAGCTTCGTCGCACTGATTGCTCTGGGCGTTGTGGTGCTGGTGAAGAGGGGTGCTCTGCTTCAGCCCACCGCCAGGCGGGAAGGTCCAGACTGTGAACTGGGCTGGCACGAACGGCGAAGCCATCGCTCTCTGTGCGCTTGGCGAAGCAGCAAGCAGCCCTGCTGGAGGTGGAGGTGGAGGTGGAGCGGCGGTCACGTTGGCGAATGGCCCCCCGTCGCGCGAACCGAACGGCGAGACGACCAAGAGCGGAGACTGCAGCTGCACTGGCGACGGGGCGAGGTCTAAACTTGGGGGCGTTTGAAGGCGCCAAGACCATGGACAAGCGCTGGATGCGAGCCAGCCAAATGCGACTGTAGCCATTTTCGGAAGGCTCACAAATAGCATGACGCTCGGTCCAAGAGTGTGTGTGCTTGTGAACGACATGTACTCGCGTTTGGTCAATGTCGAGGAATGCAACAACACATCTTGCAACAACGCGATCGGCCTAACAGCGGCACGTGGGTCAGCAGCACCACCTGGACGGACAGTCGCGCGCTCGCAGTTGCTCAACGTCCATGTCGTCCAGATATGGTACATACAAGTAAGGATACTGCGCTTGGTGGGAAATGACGCACCGATATCCTCGCCGCGCGTCTGCACGTCCGTGTGCGCCATGTCGCTGTCAAGCGCCGCCATCTTGTTGAGGCTGACAGCAGGTGCCCACCGTCCACCGTACGGACTCTACAGTCTCGGCGCGGTTCGACGGACGGACTGTAGCTTCAGGCGACTCTGTCTCTCTGTCGTCGCGTCGTCACTCCAAATTGGCCAATCACACGACATATCACTCTTTACCGCCCAATTTCGTCCACTCGCATCGCTGGACCCAACTGACGCCACCATATGGCACTCCTTACAAACGCCCATACAATCGCTCCGGAGGTATCGACAGAGTCGTCCGCGCCATCCGCCACTAGTATTATGAGTCCACTGCGAATTTCTTCTTCGCGCATCACGCCCGCCCGTCGACCCGCCAAGCCCCCACCCGCCCCCGCCGCCAGCGCGACCGCATGGAGACCAGCGTCATGATGAGCGAGCACGCACCTTCGCCCAAGGCGGCGGCGCGCAAGAGCAGCGACGCGAGCGACACGTCGAGCAGCTGCTCGTCCGCCGCCGGCGCGTTCGAGGCCGGCGGCAGCTTCCCGCCGGCGCTCGACCCCATGGTCTCCATGGTGGTCGGCTCGCTGCGCCAGCGCGTCAACCTGAGCGCCGTGCGGCCGCTCGCCAGCCTCGTGGGCGTCGGCGAGGCCGAGCCGTTCGGCGTGCCGGCGCAGGCGCAGATGCTCACGCGCATGCGTGTCAACGCGCACTACTTCTTCGCCAACTACCTGCTCGCGACGCTCTTCGTCTTCGGCTTCCTGCTGCTCTTCTTCCACCCGATCCAGCTGCTCGCGTGCATCGCCGTCGCCTACGGGTGGTTCGTCTTCCTCACCAAGGAGCACGTGCTGCCCGGCCACTTGGTCATCTACGGCAAGCGCGTCGGCGAGCAGGAGGTCCTGCTCTTCGCCACGGCCGGTACGTGCCATCGCCCACGCTCGCCTTGCAGCCGCGAGCGCTGGTCTAACTCGTATGTTGGTGCGCTGCAGCCACGGGCGTCTTCCTGCTCTTCTTCATCCTGCCCACGATCATCTTCTCCCTCTCCATGACGTGCGTGCATACTCGCCTGCCCCTCCCTGCTCGAGTTGCACCAACGACGCTAACGTGGGACTCATGCGCGACGCAATACGCAGGTCGCTCGGGTGCTCGCTGCACGCCGTCCTGCGCAACACGCGGCTCAAGGACGACGCGTACGCGTCTCCGCGCGTCAGCAAGCCCCAGACCGCGGCCGACAACCTCGTGTAGACGTGTGCACAACCCGACAGCGCATGGAAACCTCAGACCTGCGACTGGCGCTGCGACTGGCGCTGCGCCACGCGCATCCAATTAGGATGGACAGATGTCCCTGTATATAGCGAAGCGAGAGCGCCGGTCTCCAGGATCCAGCACCGCAGATTGCAGTGTGCCGTTGGCGGTGTGACGGAGCTCCGACCGAGTGGCGGGCGACCCGCCGGAACGGTCGTCGAGTCGGGATTGTGCATAAACCCGGATGCGTCCATTCATCACGTGGGCAATGCGAGCCAACCACGGGCACGAATATATAACGTTGGCACCGATAGCGCTCCTCACCGATAGCGAGTGCGGCTAGCCACGCCGGTACTTGACTGCGCGCACCGTGTCGCCGAGCTCGTTGTACCCCATCGCGCGCGTGTGCATCAGGATGTTCGCTAGCAACGGGACCTTGAACGCGAGGAATGGGAGCGATAACAGTCCGTAGGCCGTGCGGATCCAGTACAGCAGCGCCTTCCGCTGCCACAGCTCGAGCGGGAGCCACAGTACGACGGTCGTGAGCGCCACAATGATCGAGAATGACACCGTCTCATACCCGCAGAACTTCATAAGGTAGCCGCCGCGGTTCAGGTGCACCTCGTTGCCGAACACGTCGTGGTAGATCTTCCGTTCACGAACCTCCATCGACTGGGTGCGGTACACCAGCGGGTGCTGGGACGCTTCTTGCGGCCGCTCCGTGTACGGGAGACGGAAGAACGCGGTCCACACCAAAATAATCTGCAGCAAGAAGAAGAAGGCGTTCCACGGGTGGAGCGCCGGTCCGCTGTCTCGGCAGGTCTCCAGCGACCCGTGAATCGTGCAGACAATGTACGCGAACACGCCGAGCAACATGTGCACGATGCCGAGCGTGATGAACTGCGCCACCTTGAAGCCGACGATGAACTGGCACAGCTGGTGCTCGTTCGTCTTGTCCTTGATCAGGAACAGTAGCAGCCACCAGACCTGGCCGACGACGGGGAAGATGCCGACGCACGTGTACGCGACCCACCACGGGTCCTTGATCGACATCCAGATAGACTTGTCGTACGGGAAGAGGTGGTACAACACGTGCCCTCGCGCTCGTCGACACCACGTCCGCCGCGTGGCGTACTCACTGCCGAGTCCAAGGCCCCCTGCGTCGTTAGCCTGAATCAGAGAGCTCGACGATCGGCGGCGGAACAGCTCGCGCGTCTTCCGGAATATCTCCACCTTGACGTCCGGCATGAACTTCTCGATGGCAACATCAATGTTGCTCTAAAGCAGATGCACACGTACAGCGTGAGGTCATCTCCGAGCAGACAGCAACGGCAGCTATAGCGTGTTACCTTGAGGTAGCTGGGCATGTGCGGGTCCTTGAGTGCCAGCTTGAGTCGGTCCGCGACGATGTCGAGCGCGCGCTCCAGCGTGCGGCGCACGGTGCGGTGCATGGCCATCTGCACCTCCCCCTTTGTATCTTTGGCGATATCGTTCAGGCGCTTGCCCGTCGACAGGATCATCGTGCTAGTCGACTCGACGATGCCGTTCCAGGCCGCAGGCGACTCGGCCGCCTCGGCCGCGAGCTCTGTGACTGCCATGACCTGCTGCTCCGGGAAGATGTCGGGGAACACCTTCTTATACTCCTGCGCAAAGCGCAGGATGTCGCCCACAGGGATGGTCGCGCGCTGCTGCTGCTGCTGCTGCTGCAGTTGCGTCTGGTGATCTTCACCAGCATCCACCGGAGTGTCGCGCTCGCCGCCGTCCGCCGCGGCGTCCAGCAACTGTCGCTTGCGCAGGTTGCGCCAGAACTTGCGCAGCTCGGCGCGCTCGGGCACCGTCAGCGCCGGCGTGCGCTCCATGGCCTCGAGAAAGTGCGCCGACGAGACCTCGCGCTCCAGGAACTCCTGCTCCTCGTACTCGCGCTCCTCGCGCTCCTGCAGGTACGAGAACACGAACACGCCCGCCGACATGGCCGCCGCCCCGTACACGAGCCGCATGCGAAACAGACCCTCCAGCATGGCGCCTCCGCTTTCCCCTCCAGCCACGCCGCCGGCCTTTCTCGACGAAGCCTCCTGCAAGTGTCGTCGTGACCCACGATCAAGGTCAACTAGTCTACTGTATAGGGAGATTCTGGTTTATATCCCTGTATAGCGAATATGAAGAACAGTAATGTTGCGTTGAAGTGCCATAATAACTGCAACAAGTCACGGATACGCAACGTAATTGCCGCTCGCCTTCTCGCCTGCTCGCCTTCTCAAGTGGCTTCATTTACTTCCTCCGGCGATCAGCGGCCATGGCGCTCGTGGACGTGAACTCGGCGCCGTACGATGAGCTGAACAAGGTCCCCGGCATCGGGAAGGCCATCATCGAGCGGATCTTCGAGGGGCGACCATTCCGGGACATGAAGGACCTGCGGAATCGCGTCAAGCACATCGGAGACAAGAAGGAAAAGACGCTGCCCCGGTACATTTGCTTCGGCTCGCAGTCTACGCCGGTCGCAGGATCTCGAGTGAAGGCTGAATCAGGTCGACAGTCGTCACGACGGCCCTCGCAGAGGCAGCAGTCGGTCCGCTCATCCGCGCCAGCGTCCGCTTCGAGGACGGTGGACATCAACAACGCCTCGCTCGCAGAGCTGATGACACTCCACGGTATCAAGGAAGTCAAGGCCAAGCTGATCATAGATGCACGGCCATTCTACAGTGTGGACGACCTGATGGGCGTCAAGTACATTAAGAAGGCAGCCTTGGATGCGTTCCGGCACCGCGTTGTAGTCGGCGAGTATCGCCCACAGCAAGAGACTCGCGTGGCTCACGGCGGATCAAGTCGAGCCTCCAGTACTATCTCCACTATTTCGACTACGATGGCTGCGTCGGTGGCACAGCAGTACGTTGAACCGCCGGCTCTGTACGACTACAGTGATGACTACGGGACGAGTGAAGACGACAACTGTAGTGGCAGTGACAATGAAGAGGTCAGACGCGTTGGCAAGATCGAGCCCGATTACGATGAAGGACGCGGCCACACTGGTATTCGCCCGTCTGGTGAAGCCGACGCAGATTTTGAGGCGTATTTACAGCAGCTTCGAGAGCAATCCGAGACTGCAGGGTTCGCATTCAGCGAATGGTTCGAGATGGAGTCGCGCCAGATCCCAGCTCCTGTCCCATTCTCGGCAAGCTCGCCCCCCGACAGTCGCTTCCCGGTCTGTTACGAAGTCGAGAGCAACGTCCGGGAGTTCGTGCAGCAGTCCAACCGACAGCCATCCACCGAGCTAGTGCCTAGCAATCACAGGTACCGAGTGTGGACGCCTCCCGCGCCGCGCCAGCAGTCACCAGCGATCCTCTTTGCTTCGTGGAATGTGCGCAACGTGTCGAAGAACAAGAGTGTGTGTTTCCTGGAGAAAATCGCGGATGTCATCAAGCAGTTCGACCTAGTGGCGCTCCAGGTGATGTATACCGTGCCCAGCGCGATCTTTCGATCGATCTAACTGCTCATCATTGTTGTTTTTGCAGGAGGTACGAGACAAGCGTGTGCTGATCAAGCTCAAGAATCTTCTCGACCCTGGCTGGAACTTCATCATGTCAGACCCAGTGGGGCATGTCGGCGGCCGTCAAGAGCATTACGCTTTTCTGTATCGCAAGCTCGTGATCGAGCCTACCGACGAGTGGGAGCTTGAGACGACTGCTGATGTGGACGTCCTCCGCCCGCCGTTCATGGCGCACTTTCGATCGACGCCGAGCTCAGGACTGCCGCGGCCGCTCGAGCTCACCCTCGTGAACGTGCACGTGTGCTTTGGCCACATTCGAGAGAGGCACCGCGAGATCTCCGCCATTCGCTGTATGCTCGACGCGCTGGCCGCGCACATCCCGTCGGAGCGCCGCAACGTGGTCGTCCTCGGCGACTTCAATGTTCCCCCCATCGAAGCACTCGGCGGCACTCAGGCGTCGCTTGCGGCGCTCATCCGTCCGCCGCTGAGCACCACCGTGTTTGGCAACTTGTACGACAACATCTGGGTCGATCCGTCCGCGCTCCATCGCCCTTTCGACGGCATGACGGTCGACGCGTGCGGCGTGAACCGCATCGACTGGCGCTTCTATCCAAACACGAAGACACCCGACGGCTCCGAGCCGAGAGCGAGCTCCGTTCTCCCGGAAAAGGTGGCCGCGGAGAAGCTCAAGTGTGCTGTCGAGCTGTCTGACCACTGCCCCGTGTGGGCCGCCTTGTCGACGGCCCCAACGGAGCCGACGTGGACGGCTTGACCGCCTTGAAGCTGGTGTGATTATGATGTTCAGTACACCATTGTTATTAGTTTTACACCAATGGAATCGCTCGATGCTGAATTACAGCCAATGGACGAGCTTAGACGCCTCCGAGCGCGTAGCCAGTGGTCTTTCGCGTCGCAGCTCTTGGCGCTTCTTCGGTCGCAGCATTTGTACCGGCGGCCAGGCAACGATGAAGGTCAAGACGATCTCGCGCGTGGAGAAGGACTTCACGCAGGAGGTGGCGACGGACAAGACCAAGGTCTTCCGCAACTACGACCCGGCGCTGCACCCGTTCGAGCGCGCGCGCGAGTACACGCGCGCGCTGAACGCCGTCAAGCTCGACCGGCTGTTCGCCAAGCCGTTCGTCGGCGCGCTGGACGGCCACTGCGACTCGGTGAGCGCGGTCGCGACGAGTCCGAGCTCGCTCGTGGCCTTCGTCAGCGGCGCCGCGGACGGCGAGATCCGCGTCTGGGACCTGCCGCGCCGCAAGTGCGTCTGGAGCTGCTACGGCCACCGCGGCTTCGTGCGCGGACTCGCGGTTTCGCCGCGCGGCGACACCTTTTACTCGTGCAGCGAGGACAAGACAGTCAAGCAGTGGGCGCTGCACGTCAAGGACGATGACGATGAGGTCCCCTCGGTGCGTGCGCTCTCCCCCAAGGCTGTGCATACCCGTTGAGCAGCGCTAACGCTTCGATGCGACGGCATTGCAGGCGCTGGCCACGTTCTCCTCCAAGGAGCCGTTCCTGTGCGTCTCGTGGCTGTGATATTACGCGTCTCTATGCAGTATCGACGCTCACGCTGTGCTGTTGGGACTGCAGGGGCATCGACCACCACTGGACGCGCGACCTGTTCGCGACGTGCAGCTCCAAGGTGCAGGTGTGGGACCCGAGCCGGTCGGAGCCGACGCACGAGTTCTCGTGGGGCGCCGACTCGATCACGAGCGTGCGATTCAACCCGGCCGAGGCCTCGCTGCTCGCCTCCACGGGCTCGGACCGCAACATCACGCTGTACGACATCCGCGTGGCCTCCTCCATGCGCAAGGTCGTCATGGAGATGCGCTCCAACGCGCTCGCGTGGAACCCGATGGAGCCCTTCAACTTCACGGTCGCCAACGAGGACCACAACCTGTACACGTTTGACATGCGCAAGATGCAGCGCGCGCTCATGGTCCACCGGGACCACGTCTCGGCCGTGTACGTCGCTCATGGCGCCGCTTCGTCCTCCATCTGCCTTCTAACCTTCGCGTCGCCGTGTCTGATGCTACAGGATGGACGTGGCGTACTCGCCGACCGGCAAGGAGATCGTCTCGGGCTCGTACGACCGCACCATTCGCATCTTCAACGTCCGCTCGGCCAAGAGCCGCGAGGTGTACCACACGAAGCGCATGCAGCGGTTCGTACTCGTCCCGGCTTGCGTCTCGCGGCTCGCCGTCCACGGCTCACACATTGTTCCAATGGCTTGCGCAGCATCTTCTCGGTCAAGTTCAGCGCCGACGCCAACTTCGTGCTCTCTGGCTCGGACGACACGAACATCCGCATCTGGAAGGCCGAGGCGTCCAAGAGCCTCGCCAAGGTGCGTCCATGGACGGCGGTCATTGCTCCACCGCCGTCTCTAACGCTCGCTCTGTTCTCTCTGCTGCTCGTGGCCTGTCCTGCCGTCCTCGTGCTTCTATCGTTCGCTTTCGAAACGCGCTCTCCGTCCACCAGGCCGCGCCGCGCGAGCGCCGCAAGCTCGAGTACCAAGAGTCGCTCAAGGAGCGCTACCAGCACCTGCGCGAGATCAGCCGCATCGCCAAGTGCGTCCGCCCGTTTGTTGGCTCTAGTTGGTTGCTGCCGCTCGCTTGCTCACGTATGTATTATATGTCTACTGCGACCCAGACACCGACACGTGCCCAAGGCCATCAAGAAGGCGGCCGAGGCCAAGCGCGAGGCGGACGCGCGAGACAAGAAGAAGGCGGCCAACCGCCGCGCACACGCCAAGCCCGGCGCCGTGCCGCACGTCAACACGCGCGAGCGCGCCATCGTCAAGGAGCTCGAGTAGTAGAAGCGCTAGCAGTAGTTTCCGTAGTCCCCGGGCCGAGCCAAGGCGCCAGCTTAAGCGACGCGCCTCGCTGTTGGCGGGCGAGCGCCGCCCGTCCGTCGCCTTGGGAGCAGCGGGCTACAGTACGCGGCGCGTGGAGCCGAGGCGACCGGCCGCTTCTCGCCCTTCGCGCCTTCTCCGCGAGCTGCCCAGCCATTCGCCCGCCCCCAGGATCCGTTGGGTCGGCGCGATTATGTAGACGCACGAATTCGAATGTATCTTTGAAGCCAGCTAGGCATTTGGCAGCGGAGCGGAAGTTCGATTTTCTGTGGACTTATCAACCGTCCGATCATATTTCGATCGCACAAAGTCAACGGTCAAAAATTGCATGGATTTTCACGCCCACGCCCGCTGGACGCCCCCAGAGTAAGAGTTCTCTCGTCTGTTTTCGAGGCCCATGTCTCGCGCGAGACACGTCGCCTCCAGGTAGACGGCTGTTTGTTTGTTTACCTTTGGGTCCAGGATTACAAATGCGCGTGGGTCGGTCGTCGTATGTATGGGCGGGAGAGATCAGACAGTTTTGCGCGTCGACTTTGCAACCTAAAGCCCCACACTTGCTGTTTGTAAGCAACAATAAAAGGCAAGTGCAACTTCACTTCGAGCGTTGCACTTCCTTTTTCAGCGAATCACACCGCGACGAACCCGACTTTTACCCAATCAAACCCCGTCATTCTCCAAAAAGACGTCAGGATTAGGCGCATCGGCAGGCAGCCACCGCTGCTGGAAGAGCCACCATGGTCAGTCGGCGACGAGCCTCACTTGGTCAAGCGCCGCCTCCCTCCCTCCTCGCTCCCCGCTCTAGCTGCACGAGCGCTCGCGCCCCCCATGAGCCGCGCGCAGCTTCGCCGCGACCCGCCGGCGGCCGACAAGTCGGCGCTCGAGCTGGCCGAGTCGTCCGAGTGGGCGGCGCTCGAGCGACTCGTGGCGGCCGACGCCGGCCGCGCCGACGAGCTGGACGACTTCGGCATGACGCCGCTGCACTGGGCCTGCACGGACACGCACGTGCCGCTGCGCGTGGTGCGGCGGCTGGCGGGCGCGCGACCGGCGGCGCTGGCGCAGCCCAACAAGGCCGGGCTCGTGCCGCTGCACATCGCCATCAAGGCCGCGACCAAGCTCGAGGTGCTGCAGCACCTGGCGGGCGCCAGCGCCGCCTGCGTGCTGGCCGAGACGCCCGCGGGCGAGACGGCGGCCGAGCTCGCGGCCAACTGCGGGCTCGCGGCCGACAAGCTCGCCTTCCTCGCGGCGCGCGAGCAGCAGCTGCGCGCCGACGGCCGCGCGCCAGACGCCAGGCCCTCGGCCAGGCTGCTCGCGTCGCAGCAGTTTATGGAGGAGGTCGCGCTCGGCGGCCGCAACCGCTCGGCGCGCAAGCTCCTGCTGGACACAGGCGACGACCAAGGCTTTCACGACGAGGAGCAGGAGAACCGGCAGACACAGGCGTCGGCGGCGGCCGTTTCCAGCGCCGACGCCAGGACCTGGAGCGGCGTCAAGGCGCCGGCGCTCCAGCGCGCGTCGTCCACGGCCGCCGCGCCGCCGTCCAAGGCGTCCATGAGCGCCGTGCACACGCTGCGCTTCCCGCCGCACTCGGTCATGATGAGCGCGCGCGACCGCGTGCCGCCGCCGCCGCGCTGGCGGCTCGACAAGCGCTGCAACATTTGCCAGACAAAGTTCAGCTACTTCCGCGCGCGCCACCACTGCCGCAACTGCGGCGAGTCGGTCTGCAGCACGCACTCGAACGTGCGCGCGCCGCTGCCGCACCTCGGGCTGGCGGCGCCGCAGCGCGTCTGCATCCTGTGCTTCGACGAGCTGCGTGCCGCGTCCAGCGCCTCGCTTTCGGCCACCGGCGCCATGGCGGTCGTCAACCTGCTGCCGGGCCGCAAGTTCAGCACGAGCAGTCTGCTCGACAAGATGCGCGGCGTCGACCTCGACGACGACTACGACGAGGAAGAAGACGAGCACGACGTTGGCTCCATGACGCTGCCGGCGGGTCGGCCGCCGCTCCGCGACACGCAGAGCTCCCTGGCCGCGTCCGCGGCTTCCGGTCGGCCCTCGCGGCTCCTGTTCCCGACAGAGATGCCCGAGGACTACCACGGACCGACGATCCAGCTCCCGACAGGACTAGACCCGGACGACGAGCTGGCCGTGCGTCCGCGCGCGTGGACCGACCTGGAGGTGTCGGAGACCCACGCGGAGCGCCAGGAGCAGCTGCGCGAGCTCGAGGCGCACTCGAAGGAGCTCGATGACGCCAAGCGCGCGCTGAGGGAGTCGCTGGCGCGCACGACCTCGCAGATGAACGCGGCGGTGCGCGAGCGCATGGTGCACGAGCGCACGGTGGCCGAGCTCCGCGACAACCGCATCATCGACATCAACCGCATCTCGCTCGGCGACGACGACGACGAGCCGGAAGAGGACGCCGACAACCAGCTTGGCGACGGCGAGCAGCTCGGCAAGGCCAAGCGCGACAGCAAGAGCAACCGCCGCAGCCTCGTGAGCGACGACACGGTCACGCTGGTCGAGGACATGGACGTGGACGTGGCCATAACGAGCAAGTTCCTCGGACAGGCGTACCTGGCCAAGCGCGAGTACGGGAACGCCGTGGCCGAGCTGCAGCGGTCGGTCGAGGCCAACCGGCGCGACCCGGACGTGTGGTACAACCTGGCGCAGGCGCTGCTGGGCAACAAGCAGCTCTTCGAGGCCGAGCGCGCGGCCGAGCGCGCGCTGAGTCTGAGCGCGCGCAGCTACGCAGCCATGTCGCTGCTGGGGAAGATCCTGCACGCCAAGGGCGAGCACGAGCGCGCGATCGGCGTCTTCCAGGACGCGCTCAGCCTCATGGAGAACGACGCCGACTCGGACGAGGACATCGGGTCCATGACGGTCGGCTGGTGATTTTATTTAGACTAGGCACACAGAGAGAGGGGGGGCAGGCAGCACCTTGCACATGCAGGCATTAGTAGATGAGATAGGGAACCGCAGCACCTCGCCGACCGCAGGCGAGCAACACAAGAAGGAGCATCCAGCGTGGTGAGGCGGAGGACGTACCAAGTCTGGGCTTCGGCGCGTAAATATAGCGCGGCTTCTTGAGGCGTCGGCGCTCCCGCGTCGCAGTCTGCCGCGTCGGTTCCTGCCTCAAGCGCAGCGCGTCGAGATGATCCCGAGCGAATTTGCGCGCCGCGAGCTGGAGCGCGAGTGGGAGGCGATCGCCGCTGACGAGAAGAAGGTTTGGGCTCGATGCCACAGTCGAGATGTATGCGCCTGGTGTGTCGACTGACGGCAGTGTGCGTGTCAACAGCTCGAGGAGGAGAAGCGAGCGGTGGTGGCTGAGTGGGTCGCGGTCGAGGATGCGCAGAAGGAGTTCAACCGGAAGCGAGCCGCGTACGCTGATGCGTGTTGAGTGTGTGTGCTCCACACCAGCCGACTGATGCTCGTCTTGCTCTTGTCTGGCGTCTTCCAGGTTCGAGTGCTCCGTGCGCGAGCGGTTCGTCTTCCTGCCGCCCGACGATGTCGTCGCCTTCAACGTGGGCGGGCAGGTGAGGCTGCAAGCGATTTGTCGAGCGATTTGTCGAGCGAAAGCGGCGGTTGTGACGCTGCACCGTTGGTCCGTGGCCAGCTCTTCAAGTCGACAGTGCGCGTGTGGACCCGCGACCGGTTCTCGATCCTCGCGCAGCTGTGCACGACGACGCCGAGGCTCCAAAAACTCTGTCCCGAAGACGACGCGTACTTCTTCGACCGCGACTTCTGGGTCTTCCGCTTCATCTACGCCTTCCTGCGCGACAACACGCTTCCGGAGAGCGTCGACGTGCTGCGTGAGTTGTATTGCGAGGCGAGCTACTACCGCGTCGGCTTACTGCGTCACGCGATCGAGGCCAAGATGATCGGTGAGGGAGCGATGGCCGCTGGCATCCAGAAGGCACGGGCGTCGAAGCCTACCGCGGCGTCAAATGCCATGTCTTCGGTGCCTTCTCGGTTGCAATCAACCAGCGCGCCGTTGACGAAAGCAGACAGCAGCAGCAGCAGCAGCAGACCCTCCGAGCGGTTGATCGCCTCCCAGCCATCTCCGACAAAGCAGCAATCCGCATCAGCGCCTTCTGCTGGATCCTCTTCGGTGGCGTCGTCACTTGAGAGCAAGTACAGCGAACTGCCAGACCCGTTTGGCTTCACGTCCAAGAAGAAGCAGGCGGCATAAGACGCTAAGGCGGTGGTTTTATAAATACACGTGGGTATGGCTCGTTGAGAACTCGTCTCGGCTGCTCCATGACTTCAGTGTGCGCCATTCCAGCATATCCGCTGTCCAACGCGAGCCGATGGAGTACACACAGACCAAGGTGCGAAGAAGTCGCTGGCATAACGCGCGTGTTCCCCCAGCTCTGACGCTTGGCTCGCTGGCAGTACGAAGGCGGCACCGAGTTCGGGCGGCACCACGGGCAGGGCGTCTTGACCATGGCCGATGGCACGCGCTACGAGGGCGAATTCGAGAACGGCGAGTTCCACGGCCGCGGCACGCTCTTCTTCCCTGAGGGAAAGCTCGAGGGTCAATGGGAAAAGGGGAAGGTTGGTGACCGCGGTAGACCGCATCAATGTAGAGAGGCACGCTTACCGAGAGATGCTGTCCATGCGTGCAGCAAGTGGAGAGCACATTCACCTTCTCCGACGGACTCAAGTACGCGCCGACCAAGTGGAGCTACTGCACGGGCAGCAACCGCCAGTACCACTCGGAGGCCGTGTCCGAGCGCGGTATTCGACCCGCAGGCGAGCTCAACTACTTCGACACAGGCATCAACCGCGTCGTCCCGCTCGGCTCATTCGACGCCGGAAACGGCATCTACACGCCGTCGACGGGTCTCGTCACCGCGTACAACGACCCGATGGACGCGCGCGAGCCGACAGAGGAGGAGCGTGCTTGGATCATCGCCAAGGCACCGAAAGCTAGCCACAAAGACATGTCAGTCAGCTAGAGGATGCCGGTAAATGACCACCGCGAAACATGAGTATCGAGCGAGCAGTCGGCAATGTATAAGTCTGTGAAATATGGCGCTGCTGGAGCGCATGGCCCCTCCTCCGGTAGCTGCCACCTCTCGTCCTTCGCTACCCGGATCGGCTGTTCAGGAAGCTGTTGAAGTCTGCGCGATCGTATGGCAATCACACAACGACTAAAACGAGTCAGATGAACACACGTTGGACGCTATCGCAATTCAAACAAGCATGAAGCACTCACCATCGTCCATCGAGGTCAGCGTCGACCCGGATGGGCGGCCGCCTTGGCTCTGCAGACTCATGCGCCGGAACTCGTCGCCAAAGTCCGACGCCCGCGATGGAGGGGAGTCGAGGTGCAGCAGGTTGCCGGTCGCGCGACTCGATCGACTCTCGTCAAGCGCCTTGATCAGATTGTCGTTGACCTGTTCACCACTCGTTAGCTTCCGATCGAACGCCATAACCCAAGCGTGGACACCGACACGGGGGGGGGGGGGGGGGGGGGGGGGGGGGGGGGGGGGGGGGGGGGGGGGGGGGGGG
>JAADXX010000502.1:0-21474 GCA_023338025.1 Phytopythium oedochilum | reverse complement strand
TATGTGCAATTGGCTTGGAGAGGTGAAGAGTTGAAGTCTCATCACAGGAATCCTCAGTGCAACTGCATTATTTCAGTAGACCTGCTGTTATGTGGCACAGCCCATCATTATCAATTGTCAAAGGGTATCTGAAGGTCTGTGTGCCACAAGAGGGAGGTTTTTCTGTAACGAACGTATCGCTGATAAGCTCTCTAACCTTATTTTGCAACCAATCACAGAATAGCGAACGTATCGCTGATAGCTCTCTAACCTTATTTTACAGCCAATCACAGAGTAGCGAACGTTATCGAGGATAGCTCTATTCCTAAAATAACTGTGGACAAGAAACCTGTCGGCGGCATCATTGGCATCGGATGGCGCCGCAGCTGACGGCGTTCGGCCGCGAGCACGGCGGCTCGCTGTTGCAGCCGCACCAGCTGCTCGTCGCCTATGACGACGCGCTGGCGCTCGGCATTACCCACCTGCAGGCCGTGCGCCTGCGCTTCCTGGACGCGGAGCAGCGGCCAGGCTCCGCGGCGTCCAAGGGCCTCGTGCGCCTCGTGTGCGTCGTCGACCGGCCGCTCGGCGCAAGCAGCGCGGCGCTCGCGCCCAGCCGCGTGCTGGTCCACCCGTGGGTGCTCGAGCACTTGCAGCTCTTCGACGGCTGCGCGGTCGACGTGGAGCGCGTGGAGCAGCAGCAGAGCGCGCCGGCGACCGAGTCCCATGCCGTCCTCGTCAGTGTCCGAGACAGGTACCCGGCTTCCGTCGGGGCGAACGCGGCGCCTCCGCCGTCAATCGCAGCCAATGCTTCAAAGGAGGAGGAGCACAGGACGGACAACGACGCCATTGTGTCGCACGCGGGGCTGCTGCCTGAGAGCGTGCGCACGGGGAAGCTGAGCCTGGCGAGCGCGATCCTCCGCCAACTGCGCGCGATGTTCGGCCGCGAGCTCTCCGCGCGCGAGCTGGCTCCTCGGCAGTTGCTGCCGGTACGGATACTCAAGGAGCTGTATGTGCTGCGCGTCGAGTCCGTTCGTCCGCGGCAGCAGGGTATTGAAGACGCAGCCGCACCTCCGATCGTGGTCGAGGTGGCAGGACTCGACACCTTGTCCAATGACCTGGGCGACCAAGCATCGAGCCTGGACTCGCAGCGTCTACGGCTGGGAGCGACTGACAAAGCAAAGGAAGCCGTGGGGTTCAATGCGCAGCTGGATTCGAGACTAGCAAGAGAAGGCTTCGTCGGGTACAACGACGTGGTGCGGGACGTCTTGCTGCATTTCGCGCTCGCCATCGACGCTGGTGGTCCAGCCGACGCCGCTGTGGACTATCAGGACATTGGCTCTCACGGACTGATCCTCTCCGGTGTCCACGGCGCGGGCAAGTCGCTCGCGCTCAAGGTGATCGAAAAGGAGCTCGCGAGAGAAGGCGTCACGACGTGGCGCGTCGACGCCATGTCGTTGCTCATGGACTTTGAGAACTCCAAGAAGCCGAACGCATACGACTACCTTTCCGACAAGACTGACCAGATGATAGCGACAAGCTACAGCGCGGATCCGTCTCCCCCGAGCCGTGTGGTGGTTCTCATTGACGACCTGGAGGCTCTCTTCATGTCAACCGACGGACAAGTCGTGGACGAGGACACGCAGGCGCATCATCTGCCCCCGCTCGGCAGCTCGCTTCTCCGACTGCTGGACGACATCTCTGCGCGGCGGTCGCGCGTCGTTGTGCTAGGAGCGTCGTCGAACCCGGAAGTGGACATACCAGCGCCTGCACGGCGAGTCGGGCGCTTCGGAAGAGAAATCGAGCTGATCGTCCCGACCGAAGCGACGAGGAGAGACATTCTACGCGTCCACCTCGGCCAGTTGCGCCTCGATGGCGGCGACGATGATGATGATGGGAGCGGAGAAGTGTCTGCAGACTTTGCCGCTCGCATGGCGACGCTCACGGGCGGGTACGTCGCCAAAGATCTGGTCAGGATATGCCGAAATGCCTCGGTCGCCGCGTTCGCTCGAGCGTCCAC
This sequence comes from Phytopythium oedochilum, assembly GCA_023338025.1. Classification (NCBI taxonomy): domain Eukaryota; phylum Oomycota; class Peronosporomycetes; order Pythiales; family Pythiaceae; genus Phytopythium; species Phytopythium oedochilum. The sequence continues at coordinate 19,478 of JAADXX010000502.1, read as the reverse complement.
TGGCTCGGAGAGCGACCCGAACGGAGGCGCCGTCACTTGGGCAGACCTCGTGGCGGCCCAGCAGGGGATCAAGCCCTCGCAACTGCGAGAGCTCAACGTCTCGGCGCCTGGAGCCGCCGGTAGAACGCAGTTTGTCGGGTACCGCGACGTCCGGAAGCAGCTTTTCGAGTTCGTCTCGTGGAAGTTCCACCCGACAGTCGCTGTTCAGGTGATAAGCATGGCGCTCTCGGTCGATGCGTGGGTGATACGCGCTCATTCGTGACGACCTACTTGGCTTCCTCTGTCTCTTGTAGCGCCTCGGAGTCGGGAACACCTCGGGGGTTCTCCTCTTCGGTCCCTCTGGATGCGGCAAGTCGCTGCTGGTCAAAGAGCTGACGGCGCAAGCCAAAGTGAACTGCGTGTCAGTCAAGGTGCGTTCGAGCCCGTAGACAGTCAGCCTTCAGCAGTCTCGTCAGCTGCCGCACTCACGTATCGGTCCGTCCGCGTCAGTCGTCTGAGCTGGTGTCCAAGTACTTCGGAGACAGCGAGAAGGCGATCCGGCAACTGTTTGGTACGAGGTGGCGCTCTTGTTTGCTCGACAGCCGCGGGATGCATCGACTAACAAGTGTCGCCATGGGGACAACAACAGCGCGCGCACGCAAAGCTGCTCCGTGCCTTCTCTTCTTCGACGAGTTCGACGCCATCGCGCACAAGCGCTCGTTCGACAAGGGCGACGGCGACGACAGCTCTGGCGGCGGCGTGTACGCGCGAATCCTCTCGACCTTCCTGAACGAGCTGGACGGAGTCGGGTCGGCCGGCAAGACCGCCATGGACGGGATCCTGGTTGTCGCCGCTACGAACCGCAAAGACACGCTGGATGCGGCGCTGATTCGCCCCGGACGCATCGACAAGACGCTCGAGCTGGGATACCCGACGCAGGAAGACATCCAGGTCAGTCACGCAGTCCGCCGACGCGTTCACGCCCACCCGCTGACGACTCGCTGACTCGCTGTCTTGTCTTGCCAGGATATCTTGACGCATTATACGAGCAAGATGCCTCTCGCGCACGACGTCGACCTTGCCGACTTGGCGACCACAGCGCAAGCAAGGTGAGGAGAGGAGATATGCAGACGCTGCTAGCGAATGCCTTGTTTGATATCGCCGACATGATTGTGCTGTTGTGTAGCGGCCGCAACGTCTCCGGCGCCGACCTCTCCGCCGTCTGCAAAGAGGCTGCGTTCCGAGCGCTGCGCGAAGATCTGGACACGCAGGAAGTGTGCATGCGTCACTTCGAGGCTGCGTGGGTTCACCGACTCGAGGAATCGCTCGTGTGATGACGGGAGACCGAAGTCGGCGCCGTACGTGACGGCTAGCGCGATGCACGAGACGAGTCGTCGTCCCCCGACTCGGTATACATCTTGGGGATCAGCCGAAGCGCTTGCCGAAGCCCCTTACGCTTCCGGTTCTCGCTCTCTCGGTTCTTCTTCGCGCGCTTCAGTTGACGCGGGCTTGGCCTCTCCTCCTTTACGCTCTTCTGCTTGATGTCCGCGATCACGGCAGGGACTGACGCGCTGCCGAGGTGCTTCTTCCTTCTCTTCTTAGGGGACTTGTGAGGAAACATAGCTGCCGAGTGAGCGCGCTCGCGCGGCGCAAACATGATACGGAAGGGGAAGAAGGACTGGACGAACGGGTGGAACAGCGCCTCCCTCGCCTTCAGCCTCGTCTCCGGATTGACGTCCATCAGTCGCCGGATGAAGTCGTGGAACTCGGGGCTCTCGTCAGGAGCGACGGCGTCCAGTCGCTCCTGCAGCGTCGGCCCTACCGCCTCGCTTGCGTGCTGCGTCATCGAGGCTGTCACGTAGCAGGCAGCGAACTGGTACGCCTTGCAGTTCGCGTCGAGCGGCTCGCCGTTGTTGACGGCATTCTCGATCTGGCGGAGCAGCAGGCGATTCGCGAGGCCGTTCTCGGTCGGACCACTCGACGCCGAAGTCGACGCGGTCGCGGTCGTGAACAGCGGCAGTCCCGTCGCGCATTCCATGAGCACACAGCCTAGGGACCAGAGGTCGATCGCCGGCGTGATGCCCACTCCCGCCGCGACTTCTGGCGCGCGGTACGTCAGCGTCTGGATGTCGAAGCCCACGGCAGACTCGGCGGCCCATTGCGTCGGGAACTCTTCTCGGTAGGCGGCGAGCTCCCGCACGTCCACGCAGTTGCCAAAGTCGATGAGCTTGACGGGGGAGGACCCCGGAGCAGGACTTGCAGCTGCCGGACCGGTGGACTCCCTCGACGAGGCGGTCGCTCCAGCAAGCGCCGACGAGGCGGTCGCCCCGGTCCGCACCACGTTCTCAGGCTTGATGTCCGCGTGAACGAGTCCCTATGCTCACGTCGAGGCAGCCCTTGATGAGTTGCGGCAGCGAAGGCGCCCGCACAACGTACACGGCCGTACCTGGTCGTGCAGGAAAGCCAACGCGGCGCACAGATGCACCGCCACCTAGAGGAGAGCGCCACGTGAGAGCCAAACGTACGCTTACAAGGCAGGAAAAGAGGCGCGGACCTGGCGGATCTGCGGCAGCGACAGCGCTGGAGCCGCGTCCACGACAGCAGCAGCGCGTCCGGTCTGCGGTGAGCGCGGCGAGGGCGTTCTGTGCTGGCCGGGCACGCTCGAGTGCAGCATGTGCTGCGGCAGGCGCGGCGCGAGCTGCAGCGGCCGGCGCCAGGGCCCCCAGAGCGCCACGTCCAGCACCGGCTCGCCCAGCAGCTCGAGCACGAGGCAGAAGCGCGCCTGCTCCTCGAACGCGTCGAGCAGCCGCACGACTGGGGACGACGCGGCCGGCGTCAGGCGTTCGTACGCAGGGTTTGTATGCATACATACACCTGCCATTGGGCCTATAGGGTATACGCGTACCGGCGCAGTGGCCGTCCGGGTCGCGCGCGTTGACGTGGCGCAGCACGGAGGCCTCGCGCTCGGCCACGGCGCGGAACTCGCCGCTCTGGACGCACTTGATGGCCACGGGCTGGCCTCGGCGCAGGTCCGTCGCGCTGTTATAGTGTGTTAGTATCGGACAGGCAGACAGGGAGGCAGGAAGGAGGCATGAGGTGTTGGCTATGAGGCGGAGAGCGCAGGGAAGGACGGGACGCGCGCGCACCAGAGGATGGAGGCGAAGGTGCCGCTGCCGATGCGGCGCAGGAAGCGGTAGCGGCCGCCGTGCAGCAGCGTCTGGCCCTCGACCAGCGTGGCGCCGCCGTCCATGGCGGTCGAACAGGCAAAGCGTCGAGTGACATAGTGCAAGGTTGATGACCAAACGTGCAAACATCATATCGATCGGTTTATATAAACAAAGAGGAACATAAGGAATGAAGGAGATTTTACTTGTATGTTAGTGCTTACTAGTATATAGAGATCCAATTCATTAAGAGATACAGGTAATGACAGCTGCCAATGGTACCGTCAAGACCTTCCATTTTTTTTGGTGTCGATAGTGTACCGCTCAAGCGAAGCCTCCGTGCATGGCGACAGCGCAATGGCATCCATCGGTAGGTGAAGCTGCGTCTACGACATGCATGTATGGACACGTACTATTCGTACGTACAAGGCGTCGAAGGAGGACGAGGACGACTGCATTAAATAAGGCGCTCGCGGCTCAATGGCTCGGGTGAGGCGCGCCACTCAGCTGCTGGCGGAGGTGCTGCACCTCGGCCTCAAGCTGCGACTTCTCCTGCTGCGACTGGTGCAGCATCCACCGGAGCGTCTGGATCTCCTTCTCGTACGCGTCCGCGCTCGGCTGCTCTGCATGCTGCGGCTGTTGCTGCTGCTGCTGCTGCTGCTCGAGCTGCTGCTTGCTCACTTGCCCCGCTCCCTGCGCCAGCAGGTGCATGTGGCTGTGCTCCTGGCGACCGCTCTCTATCCGGGAGAAGAGCGGCGGGTGGATCACCTGTCCTGGCGGCGACAGCCGGCCGGCGTTCGCCCCGAACAACTTCTTGCCGTTCGCAGCCGACGCGACGGACGCCGACGGCAGCAGCGTCGGCAGCGAGTCGATCCCTGGCGCTCGGAACAGCAGCTGCGAGCTCGCCATGAGCGGGGGGCTCGCACTGCTGCTCGCCGACGAGGAGAAGCTGAGCGCCGGCGCCGGCGCGAGCCGAGCCGAGCTGCTGAACGGCGACGCGTCACCTGCCACTGCCGCCGCTTTCCGCCTCTTGTTGGCGCCCGAGGCGTCCGTCGCGGGCCGCTTGGCCCCCTCGGCCTTGCGCGTGGCCGCCTTGGCCGCTTGGCCCCCTCGGCCTGCCGTCGATGGCGACGCGCTGTACTTGGCGGACGCGTTGGTCCACACGTCGCAGATCTGCCGCAGCTCCTGCAGCAGCGACGAGCCGAAGCGCGCGAGCAGCGCGTCGTCGACGCCGCAGACGGCCAGCTCCTGCTCCGAGCTCGGCAGGTGCAGCGCGACTTTGGCGAGCGCCTGGTTGGGCAGGATCTCCCACGGCGCCACGCCGTACATGTTGACCAGCTTCTGCCGCCACGTCTGCAGGCACTGGAACACGACGCGCGCCTGGTCCTCCGTCAGCACGGCGCGCGGGGAGGCCTGGACGGCGCGCGCGGCCGGCGCCGGCGCCGACTGCTGCTGCAGCAGCCGCTTCGCGCTCGCCTCCTGGATCTGCGCCAGCCGCTGCGGGAGCGTCGCGAAGTCCCGGTACTCGCCCTCGCTCTGCGCCGACCGGAAGAGCGACTCCTCCATGCGGTAGGCCAGGCCGGGCACGCGCTCCAGCACCTTGTCGGGCGCGTTCGGCTTGAGCGCGCGCAGGATCTCGACGATCTTGGCGTGCATGGCCTCGCGCACCGCGTTGTCCACCACGTCGTGCCAGCTGCGCGGCTTGCCCACGTCCACGCCGGCGCTCCGCGGCGCGTCCTGCTGACCCACGGCGACCTGCGGCGCCATGCTCTTCGCCATCCGAGAACCGCCGTTGCCGGTCACGTCAAACAGCTCGCGAGGGTCCAGCTGGAAGCGCGCAGGCGAGGCGGACGACGCGCCGGCGTCCGTCTGCAGCTCGACGGGGTGCACGCTGTACGGGTCGGACGGGCTGCTCGCGCCGCTGCTCTCAGCCGCACTACCGCTACCGCTACCGCTGCCGCTACTGCTGGCGGCGTCCTCCCGCGGCTTGGTCGGGCTCACCCAGCGCGGCTCCTCCTGGTCGCCGGCCGCGCCGATGGCCGAGTCGTCGTCTCCGGGCTTGTGGCGTCGGGTCGCGCTCAGCTTCTTCACACGCATCCAGCTCCTGCGACTCGCCGCTCGCCGTCAGACTCCGGTCGCTGCGACGGCCAGCGCGAGATCGTTCGGCACTGGGGGGGCGACGTCACGAGGCGGAAGGCACAAGGCAGCGCGCGTCGGGCGGGCGGGCGAAGGGCGACGAGGTTCCCTAGGAGCAGGTGGGAGCGCAAATGACGAGCGTGGTGTCAAGGGCGGCAAGGTGACGGCGCGCCAACCCGAATCGTGATCCCGGCGCGTCACGTTTACACTTCCCGACTCACGTCGACCGAGGAAACCGGGCAAAGTTGAGGATTCGACGCCTTTTGTATTGAAAACATGCGTTTCGCTGGATCATTTTGAACCGGAGCGGGAGGGGAAAGACAGGCTCGAGGGGTAGGGGAGTGCAGTGGCGGGATGTTGGTGTCGACGTCATGCTTCGGCTGGTCCACGGAGCCGCGTCGACCATTGACCGCGGAACGATACAGGAAGCGGCGTCGCCTTCCCGCCGTCGCACAACCGGTCGATGCGAGTCGCACGTGGCGTGCATGCACACAGCGTCGTATGATGCCAATGGTATCTCTCTCGCATACTGTACAGGCCCGCGTCTCCATGTGCACACCTTGCAGCGAGTATTGAAACGGCAGGGGATGACGCGGTGGCTGCGAGCACATAGTGAGTTCAGGTTATTCTTTCTGATGACGCCGCATGGGGCGGCTTATTTCTGTGACAGCAGTGACGTCGCCGGCTGACAATTGTGTCGGTTACACCAGGCAGGCGCGTCGACGAATGGCGCTTTCGCGTCCAGCAGTCGGCGATGGTGTCGTGATGTATGCGATGATCGCGCGCGATCCGCTGAAGGAGTCGTACCTTGCGAGGCAGTCAGCAATGTCCGGGATCTGCATGCTCCGGGGTCACGTGTACTCGGCCATCGGCTCCGATGATCAGAGGCGGCGCGTCGCCGAAGCGCCGACGAGCAGCATAAGATGCCGCAGTCGAAGTGCTCGAGCCGCTGCTTGTCCGTGCCAACCACGAGCAGGAACCAGTGCGCAGTTAATAGTTGAGTGCGCTGTCGTTGTGCCGCTGCCTCAAACAGCCGCGAACAGCGCCACGTCCGCCGCTTAGAGGAGCCGTGGATCACACAACACCAGCGCTCCTGTGTCCGACTCGGTGATCATGTCACTCTACCGCAACAGTGCCATATGTGTATTTTTCGAGCGCTGCTCTTTTATCTTACTTCCCCTGAACGGTACACACTGCATCACTTCTTCAACGCCGCATAGTCAACTGTGTGATCTGCCTGCCGAACGGGGAGCCAAGCCGAGATGCCCGAGTTCGTGTGCTTCCTGACGCGGACGACCGACAAGACGCAAACTCTCAAGACGCGCGTTGGGCTCAACTTCAACCCCTTCAAGGACAGCAGCGAGGACGCGGGCGGCGCCGACGCGGGCGGCGTTGACGCGACCGCGGACCTGGAGTCACAGACGGTGTGTGTCGTGCGAGGCTTCCGCTCGGCGGACGACGCCAAAGCCTGTACGTGCGCACCCGCATCGCCGGCCATGGCGGCGCTCACAACTGACCCGCGTCGCGTCCGTACGTATCTGCACAGTCGGAACTGCGTGGCAGACCTTCGAGAAGAAGGACAAACGCCCGGACAGCCGCACCAAGGCCATCCCCATCAAGCAGCGCCTCCTCCATCTCTCGGCGCTGCTGCATCCCGCCGCCGGGAGCGTCGACCGGCGGATCTCCGTGTGCTTCACCGACTCGAGCTACCGCGAGATGGCGGGCAGAGCGGACGCTTACTTCAAGCGCTGCGACGTCCTGCCGCTCGATGACTGGCACGCGCTCGTCAAGACCGTGGAGCTGCCGCCAGACCTGACGAAGGCGGAGCTGGAGTACGCGAGAGTGCTCATTGAGAAGACGAAGAGGAGACGAGAGAACGACCGCGAGCGTAAACGCCGGGATCGAGCGACAGCGAAGCGGCAGGCGCTCGAGAACAAGGAGAGACCGAGGCAGCGGGTGCTTGCGGCGCTTGACTGTGGGGAGAGGATGCGGCAGCAGGCGCTCGAGGCGCTCAATCACGAGGAGAGGATGATACAGTTGGCGTTCGAGGCGCTCGATCATGGGGAGGAAGCTGCACGCCTGCAGTAAGACCGTCTCGGTTGGTACACGCGCGAGTGTTTCGAGCGATGTTCTATAGGGTTTTCTTGGATGAATACATGGTCACTTGTTGCGAGTCGAAGACGCGCCATCACACTTCCCGTGACTGCTGTCCATCCGCCGGCGCTGCTGTCGTGACCGAGGAGGGGTATTCACAAGCTGCATCAGCAACGCGATGGCTCTCTCACCGAAGCGCATTGCGGAGCCCGAGCGGCAGTCCTATCCATCCTCTGCCGCTGCTGCTAGCCGGCGCACGATGCCCGGCATCTCCAAGCGCGCGCTCGTGACGCGCTCCGGCGTCACGTACTCGGCCATCGGAGGCAGCGCGTCGCCGAGGTGCGCGCGGCAGAGGTACTCGGCGACGAGCAGCACGTACATGCCGCAGTCGTAGCCGTTCGTCTGCTGCGGGGCGTCGCGGACGCTCACGACCGGCCTGCCGGAGCTGCCAGGCGGCCCTCCTGGCGGTGCCGACACGCGCAGCAGCGTCTCGACCTCGCGCGCGACCCGCTCGGCCGCGTCCGCGTTGTGGCCGGCGCTCGAGTCGTAGTGCTCGAACGCCTGCTTGTCCGCGTCGAAGACGAGCAGGGACCAGTGCGAGCTGGAGGAGCCCAGCGACGCGCTGTCGGTGACCGGCACGAGCCAGCGGCGCTTGCCGGCGAGCGCCAGGCCGCGCGCGAGCTCCGCGTACTCGTCGACGTCGTCACACTGCCAGAGCAGACAGCTGACCACCGCCGGGTCCACGAGCAGCAGCTCCTCGCCGCGCGCGCCGGCCGCCAGGCACCGCGAGTGGTACACGAGCTGCAGGTAGAAGTGGAGCGCGCTGTCGTTGAGCCACTGCGGCGCCGCGAACAGCGCCACGTCCGACTCGTACAGCACCGCGTCCTGGTACCGCAGCACCATCTTGCCAGTCATCTTTGTAACGATCTTTTGCATCACATGGAGGAGCTATGTCACTCTTCCGAAACAGTGTCATACGTTATTTAACGCTTTAATCGAACGCGTTAGTTATTTCCCCCTTCACACTCACACAGACAGAGACCAAAAAGATCCAGAGAAGCGCTCGAAGAAGCCGAGCGACGACAAGCACCGCGCGCTGCTCCAGACCGCCATGACGTCGCTGTTCCCGCAGTTCGGCAACGTGTTCGGCGGCGCGAACCCCTCGGGCCGGGTGCGCGTCCTTTCCGCTGCGCTCCGCGCGTCTCCTGGACGCTCCTAGGCTAACGTTTCGCCCGTGCCCGCGCGCCGCAGAACGAGCTCGTGGCCTTCCACGCCGGCAAGATGACGGTGACGGCGACGGCGAACGGCAAGTTCCTGGTGGCGCCGGACCTCAAGAAAGGCAAGGTGTGCCTCTCGCGCGGGGACGACCAGCTGCTGCACTTCCAGTGGATCGACCGCCAGACGGGCGCGAGCCCAGAGGACTTTATCATCTTCCCGGACGACGCGGCCTTCGGCAAGGTCGACACGGGCCGCGCCGGCGACCGCGTGTACATTTTGCAGTACAAGAACTCGTCCCGCCGGTTCTTCTTCTGGATGCAGGTGCGCTGTGCGAGCCCTAGGAGGAGGAGGAGGAGGAAGAGGAGGAGGAGGAGGAAGGGGAGGAGACTGAAGCCGTCCATGCACTGTGTGCGATATCCAGAACAAGGACAGCTCGCGGGACGAGGAGCTGGCCAAGAAGGTGAACGACTACATGAACAACGCGCAGGCGGGCGGCACAGGCAGCGAGAGCGGCCGCGGCAGCGCCAGCAACGTGCAGCTCGACCACAACGCCATCGTGCAGATGCTCGGGTACGTCTCTCTCTCTCTTTCTCATAGTTCATCTATCACCGGCCAGACCGACTCATTGGCCGCTTCCTGACGCCAACAGAGCCATGGGCGCCGGCGAGGGGCGCGGCGCGGGCGGCGCGGGCGCCAGCTCGGTGCAGATGTCGGAGCTGCAGAGCATCCTGCAGAACATGGGGCTCCCCGCGGGCGGCCAGTCGGCCGTGTCGTCGCCCGCGACGTCGGCCGTGTCGTCGTCGCAGGCGTCGCAGAGCGGCGGCCGGTCGGACGCGGCCACGACGGCCTCGACCCAGCACGAGCACGACGTGAACAGCATGGAGGTGGACGACATGGACGAGGACGAGCTGCTGCGCATCGCCATCGAGGAGAGCATGCGCGACGCCAACGCGCAGGGCGGCGCGCCCGGAGGAGGTAACGCCGACAATGACCACCACGAGGGCGCGGACCAGGGCGGCGAGCCGGGTCGGGGCCATGGCGGAGCGTCGTCGTGAGGCGCTCCGTCCTTGGGGACGGGAGGAGGAGAGCGGCGACATCGTCAGCCACCGGTAGCGTGTTGATAGCCACGGTTGAATCGAAAACACGGACGATGATGTGCCTCTCTTCTCCTTCCCGCGACGAACGGGACCCGCGCTGTCCATGTGAGTGCCCCGCTCCTCCTCGTTGTTCAAACGCTGAGCCAGTCGCGACCGACGTCTCTAACGCCATGTGCTCTGCTCTAATGTGCTCCTTAGGCCCCCCAAGCTCCGCCTCTAGCCACCCGACATGATACAGACACTCATGTGTTGTTGCTGTCGTGGACTTGGATGCGTAGCAGAGGCGCCAAGCGCTGCGCCGGCGTCTGCACCGGCCGCTGCTCCCGTGGCTGCTCCGGTGGCTGCTGCCGCTCCGACTTCGGCGGCTCCGGCCGCGACGACGACGACGCCAGCCGCAGGAGCGATCACCACAGCGGACCTGCAACGCGCCATGGCTTCCTTCCAGGCGCTTGCGGTAAGACTCGGCCACTGTTCGGTCCTGCCAACCTCATCAGTGATGGGACTGACGCCAGACGTATGAGCAGCAGCCCAAGCCGGTGTCGCTGACCAAGTTGCTGAGCGCCGAGAACCTGGCGAGCGTGCTGCAGGACCCCGGTGCCGTCCAGCAACTCGTCCATCACCTGCCCGAGGGCCACCAGAACCGCGGCGAGCTCGAGGCCACGGTACGTCAGCTGGCTGACAGCCCCCCTCTGCGTTGCTGGCTCGCGACAAGTGGCTTGACACATCCCCGTGACGCGTGACGCTTGCTCAATCGGCTCTCCATCCAGCTCCGCTCGCCACAGCTGCGCCAGAGCATCGGGTCGCTCGTCAGCGCGCTCCAGACGGGCAACTTCAACGCCGTGATGGCCAACTTCGGGCTCGACCCGACCGCTGGCGCTGCCAAGCTGGCGTTCGGCGACGGTGCGACTCACCTCTCGCCTCTCGCCGTTCCTTTGCGTGAGCGAGCGCTGATCAACCTCTCCTTCCTCATGCTCCGCAATTGACAGGCGTCGGCGCGTTCCTGGACGCCATCCAGCGCTGGGCGGACCAGCAGGACAGCCACATGTCGGACTCGACCAACAGCGGCGACAACCAGCAGCAGTAAGGAGTTCTCGGCGCCATCCGTGCGCCTGACGGATGGAGAGACCCATGCATGAGACCCGACGAGACTCCAGTCTCCGCTCAATGCCACCTTGACACCTTCCTCCGCATCGCTCGCGAGTGTTCGCCGTGTTGGAGAGCGCGTGGAACTCGACGCAGGGCCTCAGACGTCCTTGACCAGCCCCGAGACGCTCCGTGGCGGGTACGACGCGCCTTGGAACTCGAGCTCGTGGCCGGTCGCGTCTCGGAGCGCGCGCGCCGCCCGCAAGCACCACGCCGTCGCTCCCCCAATGTGGTCGTTCACCTGTTTGCATCCCCTCTCGTAAGCCATCACCCACGCCCCACAACGCGCCAAAGCACTCGGCAGACTCACCCATTTGATGTAGCCCTCGGCTGAGAGCGCGGCCACGACCTGGGGGTCGCCGACACGCGCGTAACCCGCCGCTTTGTCCGCATCCAGCGCCTCGCTCCCGGTCTCAGCAGCCAGCGCAGCCACGTCGTCCGGCCCGAGCCTCGAGCCGTCCTTGAGCTCCTGCCGGTCGGCGAACCTGGCCAGCGCGCTCTTCATGCGCTCGCGGACGAGCACGGCGCGGACGCAGGCCTCCCACGGCTCGAGCGCTCGCTCGAGCGCGCCAGAGTCCTCGACCAGCTCGGCGAACTGCTCGGCCATGAGCAGCTTGTGCGAGAAGGGGAACTCGAGCGCCTTCCAGACGGCCTCGAGCCGCCCGTGCAGGCTCAGCGCGTCCCCGCACAGCGCCGCGTGCCTCCCCGGCGAGCTGACCCGCCGCTTGCTCGCTCGGGGCCGGCAACTGGCGTTGTTTACAGCTGCCTGCTTGCCAGCCGCGCTCAGGACACTCGTGGCGACGCTCGCCATGCTGCGAGCCGACGGCGGCGCGTACGACGCCATGGAGCGCGTGTCGTCCGAGTCGGCGGCGAGCGAGGACAGCCCGCTCTTGATGGCTCGCAGCCGCGGCCGCCTGAGCGGCTCGCTGCCGTCCTCTGCGTCCTCCGCGTCCTCGCCCTCGTCCTCGCCCTCCTCGCCGCCCTCCTCAAGCAGCAGCGCGTCGTCGAACTCGTCGTCCTCCTCGTCGCTCTCGCCCTCCTCCAGCGCGTTGGACGCGTCCACAACGCCTTCGTCCGCTGCGTGCCACGCCCACGTCTGCGCCGAGTACCGCCGCTCGGCAATGCGCGCCTCCGAGTGGCGACCGAAGCTGGCGAAGCTCGGGACGGGAGGCGGCGCGCCGATGCGAGAGTCGCGGTGAAATCCACGGCGTGACGGACGCAACGAGCCTCGCTCGTGGCTCAGCGCCTGGCCGTCCGCGCTCTGCTGACTCGCCAGCAGCCTCCGCTCAAGCAGCGAGAGGCGATGCCGCGTGCCCAGTCGGTTCCCGAGCACCAGCGAAGCCGATGGAGACCGAGACGCACTCACCGGAACCGCTGTCGCCGCAAGAACCGGCATCGACGCAGTCTCATGGAGCTCTGAGGCCTCAGTCGGCTGCTCGACGCTCTCGATCGCTGCTTCACCGGTCGAGAGAAGCCCCGCGGTGCTGGCTGGACGGGATCGCGTCGCGCTCTTAGGGCTCTTCGGTGTCTCCATCGCACTCATCGGCGCTCCTGTCGACGTCAATGGCGGCGTGTCGGGGCCCAGAGAATCCTCGCGGCCGTGGATCGACACCAGCTGCTGCCGCTGCTTCCGCCGAGCCACCGACGCGTTCGGCGCGCGCTGGCGGCTCCACTTGGCCAGCCGGTCGACGATCTGAGCCTGGAGCAGAGCGTACGCGCTGTCGGAGCGCTCACGGCGCACGGCCAGCGACTCGTCCGCCGCTGCTGCTCGCTCACGCTCACGCTCCTCCTCCTCGGCGTCCTCTTGCTCGCTACTCGCTGCACCATAGAGGCGAAGCAGACCCTGCTGCTGCGTCTCCAGGCGTCTCCGAAGCTCCTCCGTCGGAGTGTAAACGCCCAGAGAGCACTCGGCAGCGGTGAAATGGCCGGTCGAGTCCCACCGCAGGCGGTCCGCGCGCCGCCACAGCTCGGCGCAAGTGCGCTCCGCGATCGCGCGGTAGCTGGCGGACCGCTCCTGCCACTCGTCGGCCGGCGACAGCCGCCGGTCGCTCTCCGCTTCGAGGTCTCCAGCTCCGCGTGCGCTGCCGTTGGCGCCGCCCTTGGCCGGCTCCTTGCCCGAGTTGAGCGCCTGGATCGCGTGCAGCACGTGGGGGTGCCGCGTCCAGACCTCGTCCGCCGATCCGGCCGGCATCTCGGCCGTATGGAGCGGGTCCGTCTCGCCTGGGTCGCCACCTCCGCGCTTCCCGTGTCTACTGCCAGGGCTTATCGACGCTGCTGCTTCTCTCGACGGCGACAACGCCCTCGCCGGCGCGGTCGCGCTTCTGCGGACGTCGTTGTCGAGCTTGGGGAGCACCGAAGCGCGCTTTTGCGCTCGACTAGCAGTCCGCGTCGCCCTTCGAGTCTCCAGATGAGAAGGAGAACGAGTGCCGGCGTGGTCCGGGCTGCGCAGGAGCGAGCGCAGGCTCTTGTCCATAGGCTTCGTGCTCACCGCCGCCGCCTTCCCGTCGGTGGCGATCGACCCGAGGAAGCCATTCGACACCTTCCGCCCGCCGCCGACGCTCTTCTTGACACCAAGGACCTCGTCCACAGCCTCGTCGCGCACCTTGTCGAGCCGGCATCGGCGCTGCAGCTCCACGAGGCACACGGCCTGCGCACGCTGGTAGTTGGCCGCCTCGTCGAACACGCCGTGCGCGTCCATCTCGCGCCGGATGCGCGCGAAGCCGGCCTCGACCTCGTCCGTGATGGCGCGGATCTTGTCCTGCATCCGCGCCATGACGCGCTCCTTGTCCTCGATCGACAGCCGGCTGAGCCCGCCGCCGCCGGCGTCCAGCGGGTCCGCCAGCGCGCCGGACGCGTTCATCTTGGCCTCGAACTCGCGCATCTTGTGCCGCAGCACCACTTGCGGCAGGTGGGTCTTGCCGCCGGCCGTGCCGCCGCTCTCCGGGTCGTCGACGCTGCCGAGCGGTTGGGTCAGGCTGCCCGGCTGGAGGTGCGCTGGCACATCGAGCATCGACGCGCTGCGCTGGATAGAGCCTTCAGACAGCCTATGACCGAGATTGCCCGTCGACGCGGAGCTACTGAGCGCATTGGCCGACGTGAAGATGGAGACGCCTGCGACGAACAAACCGCGTCAGTCGCCGCACAAGAGAGAGTCACGCGTAGAGCCTTGACAGCAAGCGTCGCACCCACCGTCCTTGGCGGCCACCGCGCGGCGCTGGGCCTTCTCGACGCGCTCGCGGAGCTTGGAGGGCAGGCGCACGGGGTCCAGCTTCTTGGCCGCGCGGTTGTCGAGCAGGACCGACGCGTCGGGCGGTGGCAGCGCGCGGCTTCGCGTCGGAGACTCGCTGCGTACATTGGCGACTGCTCTAGCGTCCGCCATGGTGTCTGGGGTGCTCCGAGCTAGCATTGGCGCTTGGTATCGGCGGTGACGGGGTTATATATACGGCAACTCGCTCACAAATAGCGGCGGGAACCTGCTGCGCTGGCGACGGACTGCAACCATGACGCGCGAGTCAGGGCTGGTTGGTTCACTGCGAGCGAGCTCGACTTAGTATTGACACACGACAAGAGTTAGTTAGCTTCCCGGTCAGCGACCTGGACGTCACATGTGCTTGCGACTTGCATCGACGGCGAATGGACGGCGGACAGCGCTGGGAGCGAATGCCGAAGCGCGCGCTTGGGGTGGTTGGCCGTTGCCGTGAACGACCGAAGAGCTGACAGAGAAGCCCATGTGCGGCTTGTGCTGCGAGGTGAACAAGCCAGCGCGTAGCACAGGAGTCGGAGCCACGGCGAACGCTTCAGGCTCGAAGCGCGGGTCGAAACTCGCCTCGTAGTGTTGGTGATGCTGGTGGTGTTGGTACTGCACGGCAGGCGGCACCGCGTGGCTTTGCCGACCGAAGCGAACGTCCTCGCTGACCGGGTTCTCGTGCGTACTCATGACCGACGGCGGCTCTTGCTGTGCTCCATTGTCACGGTAGTGCTCGTGGTGAAGGTCGTGGCCATGGCTATGCTCATGATCGTGGTGATGACCATGAGCGTGGGCGTGAGCGACGGCACCAAAGCCAACAGCGCCGTTAGTCTTCACGATAGAGCGGTGGTCGTGGAGAATTGACGGAAGCAGCGGCCCATCGTCGCGCTTGCGGACCTGGATGGTTAGGAACTCGTCGATCCCCGCCCTACGTCGAAAGATCTCGCGGCTGCGCTCCATCACCAGCTGCTCACTCGCAGAGGAGGCGGCAATCAGCTGGAGAGAGCCCACCAAGACGTCATGCGCATGCTGCCACACGTGCCATCGCTCGATGCTCTCGACGCCAGGTACTGTCGTCGCCACCTCCCTCAGCGCTGCCGCAATATCGCGCTCCTTCTCGCGCGGCACGCGCTGCAGCAGCTGCAGCAGCGTCTCCTTGAGCAGCGGCAGGGTGCTCCCGAAGATGAGTAGCGCGATCATGGCCGACGACAGCGGGTCCGCAATGTGCCAGCCCTTGTACTCGATCAGCAGCGACGACACAATCACGCCGACGCTGCCCAGCGTGTCCGCCAGCACGTGCAGATACACGCCGTACATGTTGCTGTTGCTTGCGCCGCCTGTGCTGGGGGATCCATGGGATCCTTCTTCCTCGCCGTGAGACTGGTGATGCGAATGCTCGTGGCCATGCGAGTGTCCGTGTCCGTGGTCGTGGCCGTGGGAATGTCCGTGGCCGCACTCTCCGCCGTGACTGTGAACCTGGTCATGGAACCACACGAGCCCGACGATGTTGACGAGCAGACCGACAACCGAGGTGACGAGCAAGTGGTCCGTCGACACCTCGGGCGGGTCAACGAACCGGGAGCCGGCCTCGGCCAGCAAGTGGAACGAGATGAGCAGCAGCAGCACCGAGTTGAGGAAGCCCGAGAGCAC
This sequence comes from Phytopythium oedochilum, assembly GCA_023338025.1. NCBI lineage: Eukaryota > Oomycota > Peronosporomycetes > Pythiales > Pythiaceae > Phytopythium > Phytopythium oedochilum. The sequence goes on along the minus strand of JAADXX010000502.1, from coordinate 3,750 downwards.
CTCGACGCGCCCGTAGCCGTACGTGAACTGCTCGTCCGGAGGCAGCTTGCCGATGTACGAGGCCACGAGCCCGATCACGAGCGCGCTGTTGTCGAACAGCATGTGTCCGGCGTCGCCAATGAGCCCGAGCGAGTTGCTCCACAGACCCACGACAAGCTCCACGAACATGTACGACACGTTGACAGACAGGAACAGGAGGATCTTGCGCGAGTCGTCGCGAGCCCATAGAGACTGGACGATCCGCAGCGCGACGCTAGTCGGCTCCGATGGGGACGACACGGTGCGATACGTGTCGAGGAAGGGCTCGCCGCCTGCTGCGGCTCGAGAACTCGAGCCGAAGCCCACATCCACGTCCAGGTCGGACAGCTTTGAGGACGCATACGCCGCCGACTGGCGCTCAGGGGTTTGCTGGGCGTAAGCGAGCAGCACGCAGGCGAGAGCGTCGATGGCACCGCGAAGCGCCCATCCGTCCTTCGCAGCCACCGACGACATGGCGAGGGAGAACAGCAGCCCTGTCAGGATACTCGCGGCCGCTCTGGTGCTCTCCGATCCGCGTCCGCGTCTCCGCTGCAGCCACGCGGCAGTCCTCTGGGCCGCAGCCGCCACGACGACAGCGACGACCCACCACTCGCGACCGAGAGCCGCGGCGGCTTGGCTCGCGTCGTCCGCCTTGGCCTTGAGCACCAGCTCCGTCCGGAGCGCCCACCTCGCCGCCCACGACGCCGGCACGGCCAGCAGGAGCGCCGCAACGGTTGACAGCTCTGCGAAGAACGGGCAGGAGGCTGCAGCGAGACGCACGGCGGCATCCTGCGCCGTCGTCTGGCGCTGCTCGAGCGCCTTGGCGCCCAGAGCGAGCGCCATGAGCGACGCCGCGTGCAGCAGCGAGCCGTACTCGAGCGCGTGGACACCCGCGACGGCCAGGTACCCGGCCGCGGCCAGCGCGCACGACGTGGCCGCCGCGTTCGCGCCGCTGTGGCGCGCGCTGTAGTAGCAGTCGAGAGCCTGTGGGAGCAGCAGCTCGCCTGCGCACGCGACCAGGAAGGCGAACAGCGCGCCAAAGTGGATCAGAGCGTCCGTGACCGCCCAGCTCTGCGCCAGCACGCGCGCGCCGCTGGCCGCGAGCGCCGGCAGGTGCTGCAGCGCGGCGCGGACGGCCAGCTCGAGGCTGTTGGGGCCGCGAGCGCGAGGCCGGAGCGCGCGCTCGGCGACTTGCAGCGCCAGCGCGGCCGCCAGCGACAGCGCGAGCGTCGGGAACGCGCTCTCGGCGCGGAGCAGCGCCGCGTCCGTCGCGTACAGCGACACGGACAGCGCCAGCGCCGCGGCGGCCGCGGTAGGCGGAGGAGACAGCATACAGGGGGTCGCTCGCGCTCGGGGCTGGCCGGTTGTGGCGCGTGGGGACGCCGAGACGAGCGACGTGGAGGTGGCGAGCAGCGCCTTGGTGTCGAATCTCCGATACGCCGCGGTGTTATTATTCGCCGCGGTGGTTGCAGCTGCGGAGGCTCGGTTTTCAGCGAATCAGCGGCGGGTTTAGAGGAGGATGAGGTGTTGCTATTGGTGGAAATCGTGAGCATTTGTGTCGTGCTGTGATTGGCTGAAAAGGGGGGTGCGTGGCGTAATGCGAGGGAGATTCAGCGAAGTGCCGTTGGCTGACTGAATAACGAATCATGTACATTATAAAATATGTAAAAGAATAATCATAGTGTTACAAAGATCATGTTGAACTAATTCTTAATTACATCAAATATGTCTAGTATGAGATGTAGAAGGTAAACAATGTGAGACGGAGCCCGTGGTCTGATAATGGATGCACGCGTTGAACCGCCCGCGCCAGCCACTCGGGCTGTTAATCTCATCGTTTAATCCCGCTCTACTGGGTCAGACGGTGACGGATCGCTTGAGGCAGAAAAGGAGCGCGCGAGATCCGCTCGTGCGGCGCTCAGCGCACGCCTGAATCTCCTTTTGGCCTCGAGAGACTTGGGACTCGAAGGTCACTCCTAGTAGAGTTGACTGTCCACAGGGGCGATGGTCGCTCGCTACAGACTCTGCTGCACTGCATGGTGGGTGCTGCACGCATGGAATGGTGTCTTTCTTCCAGCACACACAGCTGGACCTCTGTCAACATGCTCTCGCCTCGTGACAGCTCTAGTCGAACACTCGATGGCGCTTGCTCGAATGTCCCCGGTCGCTGACTGCACCGTTCCCTGAAAGCGCGCGTGCGGTATTGAAACGACTCGTGTCAGTCCGTTATGGACGCGTGGCTGACGCTGCTCGGCCTTTCGTGACCGGCCAGACCAAAGGGCGTGGCCATGTCGAGACGCGACGGCGCGCCACCAAGGAAGCAGGAAGGAACAAAACCTCTCCGAGGAGCAGGATCCCACGATCGCAGCGGTTATAACAGCATACCAACGCTCGAGCAGCAAGCGCTGGCAGCAGCAGCAACGTGCTGCAAGGTGAGACCAGTGCATTCTCGATGAACTATCCCAGAGGCGTTTTCCCCTCTCGGATACCCAACCAACCACTGAAAGCTGTGTCGATGGAGCCCGCGGATCCGCTCCCGTCCGTTGGCATGCAAGAGTCCTGGTACTAGTAGCCAAGCGCCGCCAACGGACGGGCTCATTCCTCCATCAGCCTGCAACAGCCCGCGGCTCTCCGCGCCTCATCACGTGCGTAATAACGACCGCTCCGCTCCGTACTCTGTATACCTAGGCCGCGACCGGCGCCATCTCTACCAGTGGTGATGCGAGCGATCGCGATGCTTTCGTCGCTGCTGGCGGCTCCGGCTGCCTCGACCACGCTTCGGGTGCTCACATCCGCTGGCACGAGTCCATGTGGCGTCCCGTTCTATTCCAACCAAACAGACTGCGCAGCCTCAACGGGCCGCTCTCTAGTGCGCGTCGGCAGCGAGTCGTTCTGTATCGAGGGCGAGGCGTGCACCGATGGACATCCCGGAGCGTGTCCTGGACCTCGCGAAGCGCTGCCTTACGGCTCTCAGTGCGTTAAGGACGCTATTGGAATCTTCAGCTGCGTCGCGGAGACGAAGTGCGCTGGCAATATGTTCGAGTTTGCGCAGCTCGGAGGTGACGCTGCTGATATGACCGGCAAGGTGCATACGGACGCGATCAACACGCAGAAGAGCAGCGGCGCAGAGGAAGCGAGCGAGCCGTGCATTGAGCTGCCGATTGAGACCGAGCCAGCGACGCTTGTACCTACTGCCGACCCCTGCATCGAGTTGCTGCTGAAGGACGAGAACACGGAGGAGCCGTGCCTCGATGGACTGGCAATGGCGACCGAGGATCCGTGTGTTGACGGACTAGCGTTGGCGACCGAGGATCCGTGTGTTGACGGACTAGCATTGGCGACCGAGGATCCGTGCCCAGACGGCTTGTTGCTCGCGACGGAGGAGCCGTGTCCTGATGATCTTCTGCTAGCGACCGAGGAACCGTGTCCTGACGATCTCCTTCTCGCAACAGAAGAGCCCTGCCCAGACCTTGTGATCGCGACGGAACAGCCGTGTCCGGACGACCTCATGCTAGCAACGGAGAGCCCTGCACCGACGCCTGCGCCGACCATTGCCATGAGCTTTGATGAACTGGACTGCGACAGTGATGGCGATTTGCCTGTGACGCTCAAGCCCTACTCTGTCGACGAAGACCGAACGAAGACACCGACAACGACACCGACACCGACAACGGCATCGATGGTGACACAAACACCGACACCACTACCAACGGTTCCTACACCGACACCGAC
>JAADXX010000501.1:0-21478 GCA_023338025.1 Phytopythium oedochilum | reverse complement strand
TCCACGAACGACCAGCGCAGCGACAAGAGCAGACCGGCCATCTTGCTCGACCGCCACTGCTGCGCGTCCACCTTGGACGGCCGACCCGTCCGCCTTGTCCAAGACGCGCGCCAGCTCGAGGGAGACCACGGCGGCGTCGCCGTCAGCCCGCTCGCTCGGTCGCAACAGACAGTTGATGGCGCCGGCGGCCGCCATCTCGGGCAAGAAGACCACGTGGAGCACGTGGTTCTGGTAGAACCCGAGCTCAAGCGCGCGCACGGGGAACTCGACCTGGGGCGACACGACGCCGTTCGCCGCCATCTTGACGTCCAGGATCGACAGCGCGTGGTCCACGAGGTCGTCGTCGTCGTCGTGAGCGACGGCCGCGCCGCGGGCCCCGAGCTCCTGGACGAGCCACGCCGAGCGCGCCTCCAGCATGTCGCGCGTGATGTACAAGCGCTTCCACATGAGCAGCGCCGACACGATCGCGGTCGCGGTCACGGTCCCCGCCGTCTGCATGCGCGTCGCCACGGCGTGCGCGGCGTCGTCGAGCGAGGACTCGGCCGTCAAGGCGACCGGCTCCCCGAAGCGCACGTACGCGTGGCCGCAGCGCAGGAACACAATGTCCCAGACCGACTTGAAGAACACCTTGAGGCTCTCCTTCTCCTTGGGCTTGCCCAGCAGCTGGTTCGCGTACTCCTTGACCTCGTACACCTTGTCGTAGTCGAGCGAGATGGGGACCAGCAGCACCGTCTTCTTCGCCTCGGCGTCGCTGCTGCTCGCCGCAGTCCCCGGCTGCGGAGACGGCTGCCGCACGTAGTCGAGGAACATGGACAGGAAGCCCAGGCGCGGCTTGCAGACGCGGCCGTGGCGCGACCGCCTGCCCTCGACGAAGACCTCGACCGGGTTCCCGTCGCTCAGCAGCTCGTGCACGTAGTGCTCCAGCACCTGCTGGTACAGCAGGTCGCCTCGGAAGGACCGGCGGATGAAGAAGCTTCCGTTCGCGCGCAGGAACGAGCCGATGACAGGCAGGTCGAGGTTGTTGCCCGCGGCGATGCGCGGCAGCGGGATGCCGTACGCGAAGCACAGGTAGCTGATGATGAGGTAGTCCAGGTGGGTCTTGTGGGCCGGCGTGAACACGACGCTGACGTCGCCCTCGGCCGCCTCGAGGATCTCGCGCACGCGGTGCAGCGAGTCGATGTCGACGTGGAGGCCGTGGAAGAGCATGCGCCACGTCTTGGTGAGGATCCAGCCGAGGCAGCGCACCGCCGGCATGACCATGTCCGACTGGAGGCCGCGGAAGATGCGCGCAACGCGGTGCTTGTCGTCCGCGGACAGCTCGGCGCCGTCCTGCATGACGCGCTCCGACACGCGCGCGATCAGGTTCTCGCGGTGCACCGCCACGGACGACGGCGGCCGGCCGTGCAGGTTGACGTCCACGCCGGAGCGGAAGATGAAGAGCATGTCCAGCATCAGATGGCGCAGGTCGGCGAGCTGCGCAACCGAGCCGCGCTTCGGCCCGTTGTCGCCGCCCTGCTGCCGGCAGCGCTGGTCCACGGACGAGAGCAGCCACGACGACTCCATTACGTTGACGAACCCGCTCGGCAGTCGCTCCGCCTTGGCCGCGTCTTCTCCGTCGGCCGAGGCGGCCGCTGAGGCGCGTCGCTTGCAGTCCGCCGGGCCCAGCCGGCCGTCGTCCGAGCCGCTCTCCTCTCCTTCCGGTTCGCCTCCGCGCCGGCGCCCGTCCTCCTCCTCCTCCTGCGACGGCGACAAGCCCGCGAGTTGCGCCGGGTCGGCGACCAGCGGCGGCAGCGGCCACGCCGTCGACGCGCTCCTCCACGCCGCGGCGGCCGCCGGCTCGGGCCGAGCGCACGCGCGCGCGTCCGTCGACGGGTAGGCCGCCGTCGCCGCCGCGGCCTTGGGACGCGCCGGAAGCTCCGCGTCCGCGCCGTCCCTACCGCCCGCCTTGGCCTGGATGGCGACGGCCAGCGCCATGCTCGAGCCCGCGACGCCGCGGTCGCGAGGCGCCGCCGCCTTGGCCGCTGTCTTGGCCGCCGCCACCGAGGTCGAGGCGCCGCTATCCTGCTGCTGCGGCTGGCCGTCCGCCAGCCGGTCCGACTTCTTGAGCAGCGCGCGCACCTTGGCCTGGTACTTGAGGTAGCGCACCTGGATGCGCAGCGCCGCCGCGTTGTACGCGGGCAGCGCCGCCGACGTCGCCGAGGCCGCGATCTGGCCCGCACCACCGCCCGCGCCGCCCGCCGGCCACTCCGGCGGCGAAGGCAGCGCCTTCTTGCCCATGGGCTTGAGCATATCGCCGCCCTCCCTCCGCGACTCTCGGCCGGTGATTCGCGCAGTGTCACTTTGTGGTGGTGATGACGGCTGAGCCGAACGAGGAACAATTGTGCCACTTCGTGTGAGTTACACCAGTACTCCTGTGATTCCGGTACAGCATACCAACATATTGGCACACAGCCGTACTGCATTTGAAGCATACCGGAAAAACATACTACGAATCCGGTGTATCAGTTTCGCAGCGGACGCGACCGCTGCGAAACATGAGCATGCCATGCCAATCGGCTTTTCCCCGCGGCGCGCTCGCTGTTCGTCCCGCGGCGCCGCCCTCTCCTCTCTGCGCGGTCCGCAGTCTCCTTGGCGCCCGACGCGTGACGGCCATGTCCTCGGACCGCGGCTCGGCCGCCGACAGGAAGCGAAAGGCCGTGCGGTTACGATGGCTGCAGCTGGCGACGGCGGCCGCGCTCGCGGGCCGCGCGGGCGCCGACGCGCTCGAGTGCGAGGCGTGCGACGTGCCGACGCCCCGCTCGCTCTCCTTCTGCGCCGGCGCGGCCGTGTTCACGGCCTGCCTGCCGCCGTCCAAGACGTGGGAGAGCATGGTGCGCTCGCGTTCGCCATGGGTTACGCCGTCTTTTCCGAGCGCGTAACCTTTCCTTTACATGGATCTCGCCAGGACGCCGAGGCCGAGGCGCAGTTCGTCGAGCGGCTGAACTCGTCACTGCCAGGACCCGCGGAGGCCGACGCGTCCTGCGCGCTCGCGCTCCGCCGCGTCTCGTGCCTGCGCGTGTTCAGCGTCTGCGAGGTCGGCTCGCCCGAGTTCCTGTGCCGCGACTCGTGCTCCTCGGTGCGCCGGGCTTGTATGGTTACCGAGGCGTCAGCCGCAAAGGACGACTGACCACGTGCTGCTGACTCCCTTGCGGACAATAGGCGGTTGCGGCAAACTGCGACGCGTCCTTGTCGACGACCGAGGGTGAAGCGGTGTCGGCCGCGTTCTGTGGCTCCAACGCGACCTCATCGAGCGGATCGTCGAGTGAATCACCGAGCAATGCAGGACTGAGCGCCTCGGACGACGCCAATTGCTTCCTGGCGGACTACCGCGGGCCGAAGCACTCGGCGTGGGTTGCTGGGTTCATCATCGCCGTGGTCTTCTCGTTTCTCGCCAGCGTCGGCATCAACTTGCAAAAGAAGGCGCTCAAACAGAACGAGATGACTGCGCTGGAGCAAAACAAGGAGCCTGTGCCAGCGTACAAACTGCCGCTGTGGAGCATCGGCTTCGTGCTCATTGTCGCCGGCTCGGCGCTCGACTTCGTCGCGTTTGGACTCGCCCCGCAGAGCCTGCTGGCCCCTCTGGCGGCACTCACACTCGTCTGGAACATGGTAAGCGTGACTCGGCCAGCTCAACTGGCCGACAGTTTGTCCCGATGCATGGGCGACTAATCTCTCGGACTCGATGGTAGATCCTCGCGCCGTGCTTCAACAAGGAGAAGCTCACGCGCAAGGACATCGTCGCGACACTCGTCATCTTCGCTGGTGCCACACTCGCGGTCGTGTTCGCCACGCACACGTCGCCATCATACAACCTCGACATGCTGCTGCGCCTGTACCACGATCCGCTCACTTGTAAGTTGCGATGACGACGACTTGAACGACGCTACTCAAGAGCCCTAACCGAACGTGTACCTGCCATTGTGAAGGCGTCTACTTTGTGCTGGTCGCTTTGTGCATCCTACTGCACCTGATGCTGATCCTGATGGTCGAGAAGCTAAGCCTCATGAGTCGTCGCCACCGACTCATTCAGTTCGGCCGTCCAGCGACGTGGTCAACCGTCCGTCTTGTCGGGTACTCGGGGTACGAGCTCATGTTGGATGGAGTTGATCACAGCCACGCCACCTCACCCGCTTGCTTGTGAGCTCAGATTCGCGGGCACGATGGGCGGACAGTCCGTGCTCTTCGCCAAGTCGTGTGCCGAGATGCTGAAGAGCGCGTTTCACGGCGACAACGCTTGCTTCCTGCGCGTCGAAGGCTACCTCATCACGTTCGCCCTGCTCGCGTGTCTGCTGTGCCAGATTCACTTCCTTAACCGTGGCCTGTCGTACTACGACGCGCTCTCGATCGTGCCGGTTTACCAAGCGTACTGGATCATCAGCGGAGTGCTTGGCGGGGCCATTTACTTCCAAGAGATCCGCTCGTTCTCAGCTATGCAGGCCTGCATGTTCGTGCTGGGCATCGCGACCACCATCTTCGGCGTTGTGTTGCTATCTCGGCGCAAACACGCTGGCGTTCTCAAGCGCAAGGCGACTCTCGAGCGCGGGTTCAGCTTCTCTGGCCCGTCAGCGGCGTTGGTCGGTTCAGGATCAGCCCTCAAGTCCGGTGGCGGCGGGACTCAGCTCGAGGTCGTAACGGAGGCGTCGTCTCAAGCTGAAGACGCGACTGACACAGAAGGAGAAGAAGCAAGCGACCAACCGATGCGTCACCACAGCACCGCTTTGACCCGCCGTGTTCAAATCGACGACGATGTCGTGGAGCTCAGTACGACGGAGGAGTCCGACGATGGAGCCAACAGCGACGACGACGATGATGACGACGCGAATGATGCCACGAACGATGGGACAAGTGGGTCTCGGCGTTCTCGCCACACGGTGAACCGCCAGGCCATCGACAACTACCTCGACATGTCGACCACAGCTTGCCTCACGGAGCTATTAGGCGGGCTAGGCTTCCAGGGTCCACAGAGCGGCGGACTGCTGTATCGACGCCCATCCGCGCGCGTCCTCACGTGAGTCTCCACTTACCTGGCTGTTGTCTGGGAGTGCAGTTGCTGACGCAGTGTATGCTTATGGTTTCGCTCGAACAGTGCAAGTGGCCGAGGCAGCGGTCGGCGACTAGCGCGCCGAAGCGTCGACGACATCGAGGTCGGCCTGCCCGCGGCGGCTCGCGACGGCGACGACCTGCGCGAACGCGTCGTCGGTAAGCGTCGGTCGATCACGTTCACGAGCTACTTGAGCTCGCTGGCGTTCTCGGCACCGTCGTCAGCGCCTGAGCCTCCAGCGACAGCGTCAGCGTCAGCGTCGGGCCCGAACGGCAACGAGACGCTGGACACACCGCAGCCTACGCCTCCAAGGAGCGACGGCGATCAGACGGAAGCCAAGCAGTAAGTTACAGTAGTAGGACCATCCATGAACTAACTCTCGTCACCTCACGGACGCAGAGAGCACCAGCGGAGACGATGACGACGACGACAAGCAAGAAAGTAAGGAATAACAAGAAGCGTCTATTCGTGCTGGCTCGCTAAAGCAAGTGACAGCAATGGAGACAAATTGCCGAGGACCCGATGCGCGCGGCTGCTGCTTAGTCGGCGGGCGAGACGAAGGACGCGATGGTGCCGATAAAGGAGAAGACGATGGAGAGCGCGGCGAGCGTCACGTTGAGCGTGATCTCGAAGCGCGAGAGGCGGTGCCAGAAGAGCTTGAGGTAGAAGACGCACGGGAAGAAGAGCGAGACCATCATGGCGAAGAAGGCGCCGAGGAACGACGTGAGGCGCGCGAAGTGCGGCACGAAGAGCGCGCAGAAGACGGACGCGACGGCGATGGTCGAGCGGATGAAGGCGCGGTAGAAGGCCGTCTTGCGCGACGTTGGCGACGCCATCTCCTGACGAGAGAGCAGGAACTCCTCGATGGCGAGCGCGATCGGGTGGACCGTGATGGCGATCTTGCTCATCGGGTTGAGCACGACCGTCCAGACGACGAGCGTCGTGACTGCGCCAGGGTACGAGTCGATCAGGTTGAGCGTGATCTCCTTCTTGGTGCCCACGCCGTACATGAGGTACCCGCCGAGCTCGATGATGCCGTAGACGACGGCCGCGACGAGGTAGGCGACGTCGACAACGCGCGGGTAGTAGGCCTTGTTCTCGAGCGAGCTGCAGATGGACGGGAAGACCGAGTGGCCGCCGAACGCGACCATCGTGAGGCCGATCGCGAGCGGGATGCGGTCCGCGTCGGCGAGCACCTCGACTTGCTGCGGGTGCAGCAGGCTGCCCGAGACGTACCCAGGCGCCGTCACGTCGGTCGCGAGGCCGACGTATAGGACCGTGTAGAGGCAGAAGAGCGACGAGATGAAGCCGAGGATGCTGAAGTACGACAGCTTGGATATCTGCGTGGTCCAGAGCGTCGGCAGGAGGATGAGGAAGGCGACGAGCGTCAGCTGCGCCTCGGTGAAAGACGGGATGAGCGCCGCCAGCGTGTCGCCGACTGTGGGGACGCCGCGAAGCAGACAGGTTAGTCCAACGGTTCTACGGTCGCCATCCATCCAGAGCACGACGTACTAACGACGAAGAACATGGCGCAGGCCGTGAAGAGCTCGAAGAAGAAGGTGATGCTGATGACGACGCGGCCCTTGGTGCCGAAGGCGGCCTCGCCGATGTCCGGGTACGTCTGCATGCCCTCCTGGAAGTCGAGGCACTTGCCGAGCAGCTTGGCCGTGTGGTTGGTCACGAACGTGAAGAAGAGGAAGAGCGGCGCGCCGAGCAGCCAGCCGCTCGAGCGCAGTGCGAACGGGCTCGACAGCACGCCGACGCCCAGCAGCACGTTGATGGCGTTGAAGGCGGCGTCCTTGAATGACGAGTGGCCCTGCATTGGGCCCGTCTCCGCCGCCACGACGTCCTCCGGGAGCTGCTGCTGCTGCTTCTGCAGGAAGCGCTGGCGGTCCACGAAGGGCGACGCGAAGGGTGACCGCGGCGTGCGCACCATGGACGCGGGGGACGCCATCCTGTCGTCACGCGCCGGTCAGCGCGGCGGTATTGGCGAGCGAGCGGACAGCAAGAGAGGGGACTCACCGCGCGTCGACACCTTCCTCGAACGTGGACGGCCAGGCGGACGCGGCGCTAGCCATCCCTTCGCGGCGCAGGCGCGCCACGGACGGCGAGTAGGACGGCAGCAGCGGCTGCCGCTCGTCCGTCGGCATGGCTCTCGGGTTCTAGGGAGTCTGTCGGCGCGGGAAATGGGCCGGAGAGCAGGCGCCGAGCTGCTGGCGACGGTCGGCGGATTGGCGGGTGGCGGCGGTGAAGCTGTCGAATGTGCGCACATGTTGGGAAACGGCTTCGACTGCGCGCTGATTGGACGATAAACACGATGTAAGCTGAAATGGTTGGATAAAATAAAGCATACCTTTTGCCGGATATTTGAACTTGTAGTTTGGATATAAAATATACATGTTGGTGTTTAAAACATAATTTCGTTGAATTTACCATCACTCCCCCATAAAAACTACACTCATAACCTTCTGAACAGAATACCGACCTGCGTAAAGAGATACCGGTCTTGCCAATCACGACTGGCTGGCTGCCGCCACCACCAAGGGATCCGATCGACCAATCGACCAACGGACGCGGCCATCAACGCTCTCTCTCTATCTATCTGTTTCTGTGTGCCGCTGCAATGGCGCGGCTGCCGAACATCCTGGTGACGGGCACGCCGGGCACGGGCAAGACGTCCATGTGCCAGATGCTGGCGGTGCGCTCCCCTTCACAGTCAATCGCATCGTCAACGCGGACAAACGGACGGACTGACGCACATGTGGCTGGCACAGGAGCGGTCGGCGCTGCAGCACGTGAACGTGGGCGACCTGGTCAAGGAGCGCGGGCTGCACAGCGGGCGCGACGAGGAGTTCGACTGCTTGGTGCTGGACGAGGACAAGGTGTGCGACGAGATGGAGGACATGATGGCCGAGGGCGGCAAGGTCGTGGACTTCCACACGTGCGACTTCTTCCCCGAGCGCTGGTTCGACCTCGTCGTCGTGCTGCGCGTGGACAACACGACGCTGTTCGACCGGCTCGCGCGCCGCGGGTACTCGGAGAAGAAGGTGGCCGAGAACGTCGAGTGCGAGATCATGCAGGTCGTGTTCCAGGAGGCGGTCGAGAGCTACGCGCCCGAGATCGTGCAGGCGCTCGACAGCGTCACGGTCGACGACATGGAGAGCAACGTCGAGCGCACGCTCGCCTGGCTAAGCCATTGGCAGGCGCAGCACGGCACCTAGAGCCGGGCTTTTGTATATATTAACACGTACGTGGATGGAGACCCGAGAACCCGAGAACCCGAGCGCTCGTGCCGCCGCTGCTGCTCCGCGCGCGTCACAAGAAGCCGCCGCAGCGCACCGATGGGCCGTGGTCGCCTCCTGACGCCGCGCTCGCGTGCTGGTTCTGGCACTGGCGCGTCAGAGGCGACAGCATGGGCGGCGACGGCGAGTCGACCGCCGGCAGGGCCGCCGCCGCCGTCTTGAGCTGCTCCAGCAGCGACCGCTGGGCCAGCCCGTCGGCGAACACGCCCTCCCTCAGCGCGCGCGACTGCCTGGCAGGCTGCACACAGAGCGTCGTCGTTACTGCCGCTGCTCGCATCGACCTGGCCGCTAGTAGAGGAGGACGCGACGCACCTTGATGCCCTTGATGGGCGAAATGGGCAGCGACCACGCCGAGGCGTCCGCGAGGCCTCCAAAGCCGCTCGCCCGACCGACCGGCGGCTCCTGCGCGTACAAGTCGTCGGCGCGTCGGATGGCGGCGGCGGCGGCGGCGGCCTCCGCGCCAAGGTACGCGTCGGGCACGGGGTGGCGCACGCGCGTGACCTTGTCCGCGACCTGCTGCTGCTTCCTGCGACTGCGCTGCAGCCTCGCGCCGTCCTCCTCCACCGACCATCCGCCGTGGCTCGACGCAACGTCCTGGTCGCAGCCGACCACGCGGCCGCGGCGGTGCATGAGCTCGACGTGCACCGAGTCGCCGACGAGGGACAGTGGGTCCTCGACGTAGCCGTCGCGCTGCTTCCACCACTCGCGCAGGTCTCTCGCGCGCGGGCGGTCGGCGAGCCGCTCGATCTCCTGCGGCTCGAAGAGGAGGCTGGCGGCCCGGCGCGCCGCCTGCCGCTTCTCCAGCATGGCCGAGCGCGTGGCGGACGTGCCGCCGCCGCTCTCGGCGGCAGTCGCGGGCGCTGCTGGCTCGAAGACGCCCGTGCGGCGGAACCAGTCGCGGAAGAGCGTCTCGGAGCGCGCGAACCGCCGGTCCTGCGCCTCGCCGGGCGAGCGCGCGAGCGCCCACTCGCGCCGGTCGACGCGCCGCGCGTCCAGCAGCTGGCTGCGCGTCTCATGCGCCGGCTGGGTGGGGGATTATTGCCATCCAGGCGTCACTAAGTGTCGAGGACGGGAGCAAGTGGCGGAGACAGAGAGGCAACGCACCGTTCGCAGCCAGTCGGGCGGGATCTTGACGTCGGCGGCGGTCATGGCGAAGGCTTCGGCCGGCGGCAGCGACGGACGCAGAGGCGAGATGCAGAGGCGTCGACGCTCTGCGATCGGCGCAAGTGTCAATAATAGGCCGAGGCGTTGTCTGAGGGCCGAAATAGACCGCCACTTCAACTTCATACAATAACCAACACATCACACGTCGCAGAAGTAGTGAAGACACGTTTATTTAGACACGCAAGGCAGCGACAACGAGGCGCGGACCTGCGTCCGGGCGATCACCACGACAGGTCCTTGGACGCGTCGGCGCCGCTCGAGGCGTCCGCGGCGACCTTGGGGCCCTCGCAGTCGCCGCCGCCGCTGCCGCAGCTGCTGTCGTTCGAGTCCGAGTCGGCCACGGCCACCCGGAAGAGGCGGTTGCCGAACTTCTTGTACAGCGGCATAATGCCGCCGCCGGCCAGCAGGCGCTCCTCGAACAGCGACATGTTGAAGCGGAACGTCTCGCCGCCCACCTCGATCGTGCGGCCCGTCATGTTGATCGTGATCTCGGCGTTCTCGGTCGCCAGCTCGTAGAAGCGGTCGTCCGTGAGCTGGATGCCCACCAGACTGAAGTTCTGGTAGTTGCGCGAGAAGATGTAGCCGTACGAGCGGCAGATCATGGCCTGCACGCCCGCGCCCTTGAGCGCCGTCACCGCCTGCTCGCGCGACGACCCGCAGCCAAAGCCCGTGCCGGCCACGACGATGCTCTGGCCCTGCTTCACCTTATCGCGGAAGTCCGGGTTCGTGTGCAGGAACGCAACCTTGCCGAGCTTCTCCATGTCGTTCTCCGTCAGGTACTCGCCCGGCAGGATGGCGTCCGTGTCGATGTTGTCGCCAAACACTTGCGCGCGGCCCTTGATCTGGCCGGCCAGCGTGGCAAGCGGCTCGCCGCCCTCGGCACTCTCCGACACGGCAACCACCTCCGGAAGCTCCGGCGTGGGCTCGGTCGTGACCTCGAACTGCACCGACGGAGGCTGCGGGACGGCGGCCTTGAACTTCTCCTTGTCAATGAACGCAAGGAACGGCGTCGGGTCCGTCACCTCCATCGTGAAGCTCGAGGCGGCGACCGTGATGGCGGACGCCAGGTTCGCAATCGAGCCGCGACCCATGCGGTTGCGGTAGTTGCGGTTCTGGCTACTGAGCCACACCTCGTTCTCGCCGGCAACGTCAGCGGCAATACCCAGGCAGTAACTGCATCCGGGGGCGCCGACCGTGAAGCCCGCACGCTCGTACACGTCGATCAGGCCGTGCTTCTTGAGGTTGTCAATGATGCGCTGACTGCCAGGCGTGACACGGCGCTGGCCGTGCGCGACAGGCTTCATGCCCTGCTTGAGGCAGGCCTCGAGCACGAGGGCGCCGAGCACCAGGTCCTCCTCGGCCGTCGTGCACGCACCGATGAAGCAGCCGTCCAGCTTCATGCCGGCGAGCTCCTTGGCGGGCTTGACGTTGTCCGGCGACGGGAAGAGCGCGACCTGCGGCTCGAGGTTGTCGAGGTTGATCTCGAACTTGGCGGCGTAATGCGCGTCCGGGTCGGCGCGGAAGTAGATGGCCTCCGAGTTGTGCGACTCGCGCTTGCCGATGTAGGCGGCTGTGCGCTCGTCGGCCGGGAAGACGCCGGCGATGCCGCCGAACTCGACCGACATGTTGGCGATGGCGAAGCGGGCGTCGCACGAGAGCGCGGCGATGTTGCCGCCCCACTCGACGCAGCGCTGGGTCGCGACCGTGTTGCACTTGAGCTGGCCGAGCGTGTAGAGCATGACGTCCTTGCCGCCCATGCCCACGGGGGGCGTGCCGACAAAGTCGATCTTGACCGTCTCGGGCACCTTGATCCACGTCTCGCCCGTGACGAGCGGCATGACGACGTCGGCCGCGCCGAGGCCGATGGCGAAGGCGCCGAGGCCGCCCGTGCTGCATGAGTGCGAGTCGGCGCCGACGACGATCTGTCCGGGCTGCGCGCGCTGGCGGTAGAACTCCGTGTGCAGGATGGTCGTGTTGGGCGGCTGGAAGTTGGTCAGCTGCGCCTCCTTGGCGAAGTCCTCGGACGCCTTGATCATCATCTTCTGCGTCGGCAGGTGGTTCACGCGCGGGTCCACCGTGTGGTCCACGGCGAGCCAGAAGCGGTCGTTGCGCCAGATGCGCGGCCGGCCCATGTCCTGGTACGTCTTGTCCATCGACTTCCACGTGATCTCGCACGCCAGCGTCCACTGCGCCTTGACGCACAGCATCTGCCCGGGCTCCACCTCGGGCTTGGTGAGCCCCACGGCCCAGTGCGTCAGGATCTTCTCGGGCAGCGTCAGCGGCCGGCGCTTGGGCGCCTCGGCGGTCGTCGCCATCGTGAAGCTCGCACGTAACCGAGTCGCTTGCTGCGGGCGGAAGGGGACGCGAGGGCTTGCACCGACGCGCCGAGATTGGGAAATGAACGCGCTGAGTTGCCCTTGGCTTTTCTCGGCGTCGGCGGGAGGGGCGACATTTCCGATGGTGCAGACCATACTGAGCGCGAGTGGTTTCCCCTTGTTTGGCCATCTGTCGACGAGTGAATGCGCAAACACGCCCAGTTCAACGCGGACTTGGGGTTTTGAACCTTGGATCCGGCACATTTGAATCCTAATGTGGTGTTTAAAACACTACAATGGAGAGAAGGTTGAAGGTGTGTGGTGCTGCTGAGACGCGCTGCCATCGTGAATGAGCATTCGTGCAGCGCCGCCGCAACATCGACGAGGAACGCGGACCGCGCGTTAGGATAGATTCATCGCTAACACATGATTAAGCAGGCTACGACCGAATGCACGATACAGATACAGATATGCAGCAGGGCCGGCACCTGGACTTGTTGCACTCAGCGGCTCACGCTGCCAATATGAAACGCCCGCCCGTCATTTAATGTCGTTTACGGTACTGCCGTCTGCGGAACGTTCCTCGTGGGAGCCGACGCGCGCAGCGTCACGTCAGGCATCTTATTCCGCGGTGCACGGTACCTCTCTTCACGCGACCTTCGCACGACCAACAGGTCTTGAGCATGTCGGGATGCGCATCGCAATGGATGGGATCCGCAGGGCTCATTCGCCCATTCGCGCGCTCCGAGACACGCGTCACGCCTATTAGCTGGATCGCTGCATCGCCAGCCATGAACCTCCTGCGGCAGCGGCTGGCGCCGGCGGTCCAGGGTCCGCTCTCGCGGCGGCTGGCGTCCACCTTCGGCGTGGTCTTCGACGTGGACGGCGTGCTGCTGCGCGGCAAGGTGCCGATCCCCGGCGCGCGCGAGGTGATCGAGGAGCTCAAGCGCGAGGACGTGCCGTTCGCCATCATGACGAACGGCGGCGGGTACCTGGAGGAGAAGAAGGCCAAGCAGATCTCGCAGATCCTGGGCGTCGACGTGTCGCCCAGCCTCGTGTGCGTGAGCCACACGCCCATGCGCGCGCTGGCCGCCAAGCACCGCGACGACCTGGTGCTGGCCGTCGGCAAGGACTGCGACGAGATCAGCGCCGTCATGGCCGACTACGGCTTCCGCAACGTTGTGACCGTCGGCCAGCTGCACAACCACTTCCCGGCCATGTACCCGGACATCAAGGTCTCGGGCGACTTCCCGCACGACGGCCGCTTCGAGCAGCAGAAGTTCGGCGCCGTGTTCGTGCTGATCGACCCCGTCTACTGGGGCCGCGAGCTGCAGATCGTCATGGATGTGCTCTGCGCCAACGACGGGCTGCTCGGCAGCCTCGCGCAGCAGCAGCACGTGCCGCTCTACTCGGCCTGCTCCGACTTCCAGTACGTCGGCGAGTTCCACCTGCCGCGCTTCGGCGCTGGCGCTTTCCGCGCCGTCCTCGAGGTGCGTCCGCCGCTGTTAACTTCCGGATAGCAAGTTCACGGTCCATAGATGCTAATCGACGCTGTTTGTGCTGGTGCAGGACCTGTACTTCCGCACGACGGGCCACCGGCTCCAGCAGACGCTGTTCGGCAAGCCCGAGATCACCTCGTTCCACTACGCCGAGACGCTGATCGACGGCCAGCACGAGGACGTCGAACGCATCTACATGGTGGGCGACAACCCGAACACTGACATCAAGGGCGCCAACGCCGCCGGGGGCCGGTGGAAGTCCATCCTGACGCTCACGGGCATGCACGTGGGTCCCGCCAACCACTTCGAGAACCCGGCGTACCAGGTCGTGGACGACGTCGGCGCCGCGCTCGAGTTCATGAAGCAGGACTTTAAGAAGCTGGCCAAGGACGGAGACAAGTAGCGGAGAGAATCAACCTGCAACAGCGAGTCGGAACACGACGGAGTTTGTGGCTCTATGTCGACTGTGTTGGTATCCGCGTGCGCCGCTCACTTGGACAGCACGGACCAAAAAGCATCCTGCGAGAGCTGGACGTTCGAGACGGTCTTCATCCGCTTCTTACCCTCTTTTTGCTTGGCCAACAGCTTCTTCTTGCGCGTTTGGTCGCCGCCGCCCACCGTTTTCCCTGACTTGATGAGCACGTCCTTGCGGAACGGCGCGATACGCTCCTTGGCGAAGATCTTGCCGGACAGCGACGCCTGGATCGAAATCTCGTACTGCTGACGGTCGATGACCTTCTTTAGCTTGAGGCACAGCGCACGGCCGTCCACCACAGCCTGCCCACACCAGACAGCACCCTCGTTAGCAAACGAACTTCCAACCGCGACCAGAACACTTTGACGACGACGGGACCTTGCTGCGGTGGCACACGAACGAGAGCGCGTCGAGCGACTTGCCGTTGATCAGGATGTCCACCTTGACGATATCGGACTTCTGCGGCTCGATCTCGAGGTAGTTGAGCGTCGCTGTCAACGTTCGCACACCACAGTGAGCCACAGCCAACCGATTAACGGCGGCCCCCATGCGAGCACCACGTACCGTATCCGGACGAGATGGTCTTCAGCTCGTTGTAGAAGTTGGTGACAACCTCCTGCCACGGCACGTCGATGCTCACTACCACGCGGCCGTCCTCGAGGTAGACCAAGTTGGTCTGCACGCCGCGCTTATCCTTGGCGAGCGCCAGGATCGGGCCAAGGTACTCGCTTGGAGTGATGATCGACGCCTCCACCATGGGCTCTAGCACCGTATAATTCTTGGTCTGCGCAGGGAACGCTCCAGGAGTCTCGACCACGCTCTCCTCACCGCTCACCTGGTCGATCACCGTGTACGGCACCATGGGAGCCGTAACGAGCACCTGCATGCTCTGTTCGTCCGACAGCCGCTGGTGGAACACTTCCATGTGCAGCAGCCCCAAGAATCCGCAGCGGAATCCCATGCCGAGCGCGCCACTCGTCTCGACCTGCGCCGTCACGCTCGCGTCGTTGAGCGTCAGTTTCTCGATCGCGACACGCAGATCGTCAAAGCTGCAGTCGTCGGTCGGGTACATACTGGCGAACACCATGCTCTTGGCCTCCTGGAAGCCGGGCAGGGCCTTTACCGGTGCGTGTTCGCGGTAGTACGTGTCGCCCACCTTGGCCTCGGTCGTGGTCTTCATCCCAGCGATGATGTAGCCGACTTGGCCGCTGTAGAGGCCTCCCGTCTTGTACCGCTGCGGCAGGAGCACGCCAGTCTCCTGCACCTCGTACTTGGTGTTCTGGTGCGAACTGCAAATGCGGTCGCCTGGGAAGATGGCGCCATCCACGACCTTGACGAGGCAGATCGTGCCGCGGTAGTCGTCGTAGTACGAGTCGACGAGCAGGCACCGCAGCGGCGCGTCTCGCTTGCCGACGTCGATCGGCGGAGGCAGACGCTCGATGACCGCTGGCAGCACGTCCTCGATGCCCTCGCCGCTCTTGGCCGACGTGAGCAGCACATCGTCCGGGTCGACGTCCAGCAAGCTCGAGAGGCTCAGGATGGAGTCCTCGGGCTGCGCGTGCGGCATGTCGATCTTGGTGAGCACGGGCACGACGCGCAGGCCGCGCTCCTTGGCGGCGTAGTACGTGGCGAGCGTCTGCGCCTGGATGCCCTGCGAGCAGTCGACGAGCAGCAGCACACCCTCGCACGCGGCCAGCGACCGGCTGACCTCGTAGCTGAAGTCGACGTGTCCCGGGGTGTCGACCAGGTTGAGCAGGTACGGCTTGTCGCCGCCCAGGTGCACCATGGACGCCGTCTGCGCCTTGACCGTGATGCCTCGCTCGCGCTCCACCTGGCACCGCGTCAGTTCGGGCGGATTATATACCATCGGGTGTCTGTCTATCCGCAGTGACGCACCTTGAGGTTGTCGAGGTGCTGCGCGTTCTCCCGCTCGCGCTGCGTGATGTTGCCGCTCACCTCCAGCAGCCGGTCCGCGAGCGTCTAGCGACCCAGCCCGTCGTCAACACGACCAGAACCTCCGTGACACCACATACCCCGCGCCGCTGACTGAGCACGCACCGACTTTCCGTGGTCGATGTGCGCGACGATACTGAAGTTGCGGATGGCGTCCGGCGTGAAGCGCGACAGGTTGTCGCTCAGGTACGGGCCCAGCTCCTTGGGCGTGAGCGACCTGCCGCCGTTGTCGCTCGGCACGTCTACACCGCCGCTGATGCTCGCCAGTCCCCGCGCGAGGCGACGGCCCCGCGGCGCCAGCAGCAGCGCGCGCGCGCGCCAGCTCAGCGCCTGGTGCCGCAGCATTTTCATGGTGGGTGGCGTTCGGACGGTCCGAAAAGGTGTGGTCCACGTAAGGCTCGTTCGTCTTGATTAAGTTATGACGGATACTTTACCAAGTAAGTTTCCCCTCGGCTTTCCGCAAAACTTCAACGCGTGCACTCAGTCGGCAACTCACCACGTGGTCGACACGCGGATGGCGCTTATGATGGCGCGCGCTTGGCGTCTCGCGCTCGGCGTGGCGTCGTAGGTGGCGCAGAGAAGAGCGGCGAGGCCGGTGGGACGACCCGACAGGCGAAGCGGGCGTCTCCAGAGCGCTAGCTGGACGCGAACGGCCAGCGTCCACCGGCGTTACTCGTGGGATTGAGGTCCCCGAAGATTCACTGGCTGCGTACGCGGCTGCCAAGCAGTGGCGCGGGTCCTTTACGGCGACGCGATGCTGGTGCGCAAGCTTGGCACGCGTGTACGGAGATGACGCCGCGCCGTTGGCGCTCGCCGTCGAAGAGGACGGATCCATAAATCTGGACGCGACGTCTGTCAGGAAGTCACTCTCACATCGCTGTCGCTGGCGACCAAGACGCCGGCGCGGGAGAAGATATCGTAGAACCGGCGGATGCACTCATCCTCGAGGGTCCGCGTGCGCTTGGCATCGACTCGCAGCGACACGAACAACAGGAAGTCGTGCTTGTCGTCGTACGTCAATTCGACTTCGGGGGGCGCGATGCCCCAGAGCCTGGCATCGGTCTCGCGCCACCTCGCCGTCCGGAACCGAGTTGACGGGTGTTTGGTGCTTGCGCGAACACTGCGCGCCGTATCAGACCGGAGCAAGCGCGAGTCCAACAGCTCGCTCAAGGCGGCTACCGATATCTTGCAGTTGATCTCGAAGGTCACTGTGCAGAACCCGAACGCTCGCTCTGAGAAATGCTTCGAGGCCAAGAGCAGAAGTACTGCGAAGCTGGCGAGGATGACCATGTTGATGCTCCACCACGTGAACGGATGGCCCAAGAGCGGATCGATGAGAGCCGTCTTTGCCCATTTGGGAACGTGCATGTTCCACGAGCCAGCGTCTAGCCGATCGATGACATCGAAGATAAATATTCCCCCCACGAAGAACTGGAGCGCCCGCAGCTTGAGCGCCGACTGATATCGTTGCTCACTCGCGCTCATGAGCGAGCGGGTGTTGAGGTTCACGCGGCGACACACCCGCTCAAGCTGGTTAGTGGCGGTCGACTCGGCGATCATTTGCAGCTGCTCAAGCTGGAGCATCGTGTTTTCCATGAGCTTGATTGAGTCATGGCATCGCATGATGGTCTGGGCCTTCAATTGCGGCAACGCGAGCGCTTGCAGTAATCGAGCATCAACGTCGGCGTTTCCGGGACCCACGTTCTGTCCATTTGTTGTAGCGGATGATGGCCGCGAAGCGCTACGGCTAGACTGGGACGTGATCGGAATTGCTTCTAGGGAGTCCAAGAGGTACTCAAGCGTCTCGGCCAGCAAGATGGTGTCCTTCGACGCCATCGCGAGTTTCTCACGCACTTTCAACGCGGCCGCAGGCTCACGATGGACCCGACGAATCAGGTGTCGGATCTCCTTGAGCGATGCGTCAAGCACAAATGTGCGCGCGAAGAAGTTCTTGATGAAAATGTCGCGGCAAACCAGACCGACGTACGCGGTGAAAACGTTCTCGTACCGGAAGACATTCGGCCCACAGAACAAACATCCAGCCTTCCCGACCACAAGCACGTCGTCCGGGCTTAAGTCGTGGCTGGTTACGATGTCGCCGAGCACTTGCGCAAGTTCGTTAGCGTACAGTGGGTTCTTCACGTACTCACTTGCCGGCAGCTTCGGCTGGATCTGCTTCGCAAGGATGCAATTGAACTTGTTGCGCTGGAACGAGTCCCCGAGGTAAATCATTTCGAGAAGCCCGAGCTGGTAGCGCGAGAGCAGATCGTTCACCAAGAGCGACGAGTCCTGGTGGATGTCCACCAGCAAGCGCGATAGGTGGTCGATTGAGATGTCGTCGCCCTTGCGATCCATGATGGCTTCCACTTTGACGCCGTATATCAGAGACCCGTCTGAGTTCAAGTGCATGCCAAAGTGCTCGACCTGAACGATCCCAGGTGTCTCTGGGAAGTGGCTCTCGGCCTCGAAGTTGATGAAGCGCACGAAATCAAAGTCCAGGATTCGCACCTGGGTCTGCCCGACGGGCACGCGGAACTGCGCGTTAGTGGGAGACTTGTCGACGAAACTCGTCAAGATTCCGCCTTGGCAGCGGTCGAGGGCCCCCATGCGCTCGTTGAGTGCAACAATCTGGTTAGACCCGAACGGGACCCACTCGCCGATGAGCGCGTAGACGTCGCCGATCGATACCGCCTCGGACGTCTTCTTTGTGATGTTGGAGAATCCTCGTGCGCACTCGCCTGCTCGGTCTTGGTTGCTGCGCTCCGTAATGTGGTAAAAGCCGTCGGAGCGGAGACACCTCGGAAGAAACGGACTCGAGACGTAAGACACATCCTCGCTCTCAGTGATGGCGCTCGGCTTGCTGTATGGGCCGGATTTGAGCATGAAGCGGTTGCCATCGTAACCGACGACGACGAGCTTGCGTTCAAGTGGAGGCGGAGGGTACACGAATGCGTCGATGTCGTCTTTCAGTCCCGGCGGCAGCTGCTGAAGGACGCGCTGGCCTTTCTTGGACACTTGATACGCCGTAATGGGCTGGAAGTCGTCGCTCGAAAGCTTCAGCCCGCTGATCAGGCGCAACTGCCACAAGTCGTCGATCGCCGCTTTGCCCTCGCGCGACACGTTAACCCACCGCCGCAGAGTCTTTCCCTTGAACGAGAGCCGCATGGATGCCGGCGCGTAGTCGAACTCGAACGTGCCGCGCACGATCCCTTCGAACATGAGCACGAGTAGCGGCACATGCCGCACCCAGCGTTCGTTCTGCTTGGCCGAGTTGGAAGCCACTGCGTACAGCCCGATCAGGTAGAGCAGCTTGAAGTGGTTTGGACTGAGCGTAATGTCCTCGACAGTGTCTGTTGTTGTCGGGGAGGATAGCGCGGCGGTAGAAGCGGGACGGCTGGTGGTGGCGAGAATCGATGCTGGGCTTTTCGGTGCGGCCGGTAGCTCGGTCGCTTGCATTTCTCGGCTGAAGTCCCGCGGCGGTGCGCGCCACTCTCGGTCGCGCTTGTCGTGGAAGGTGAGTGCGTATCGCTCGAGCCACCGCCGTCGAATGCGCGCGAACGGCTTGGGGCCGCCCAATGGCCGGTGCAGTAGTCGGCGTGAGCTGCTGGCTGCAGGATGATACGACGATCGAGTTACAGAAGCAGCAAAGCAGCGGCGTGGTTCATTCCCGATGCGTGTGGACCCGCGGCTGCCTTCTTCATGCACGCACGCGTCGCAGCGCACGGCGGACAGAGCGAGCTTCGTTCAGCCCGTGGTCGGCGAGGTGTATCGCTATCAGCGCGCCTGCACACGCGCGGATGGATGGCCGATCGAGTCGAAACGTGCGCGCCTGTTCCCCTCTCGTTGCTGCTCTCGCGCTCGAGTGAATGCCCATCGAGCGGCGCGGTGCGACTAATTTTGGGCATGGGTATGCGATGCGGCTGAAACCACTTGCGAGTCTCGCTTTGGCAGCTCTGGTCTCGAAAGTGGCGACGGTGACGCTATTCTTACGTGGGGAAATGTTTTCTGCGCTCAAGCGTTGATGAAGGTGACGGTTTGATCGAAGACCGAGAGACGGAGATACCGCCGGAGGATTCTCGCCAGCATTTCGAGTGTTGCAGCTACCTGCGTGCTGCAGCATCGGCCAAATCCCCAAGGGTACTTCGGAAGTCTAGACTGAGCGGGACGACGAACGGAAATTGACGGACGGCTTTACATTACATGGATAAGCACACATACACACACACAGTGATCTACACACTTCCACGACGACACGGCACAGACGCACAAGCAAAATGCGCGGCACTCTCCAGACTCGAGTGCTCTCGCTCGACGAACTCCTCCCTCTCCTCCGCTGATACCCCGCCCTCCCTCTATAGATACTGCTATCCCCCCAGGCCCGTCGACGACTCTACTCGAGGATGGCCGAGCAGAGGAAGTCGAGCTCGTCCGAGGATAAATAGCTCTGGTGGCAGCCGGTGGGCGGCGCGGGCATTGGCGACCCTAGTCCGCCGCCGTGCAGCATGTCCATGGCCGAGCGCGGCAGGTCCTGCCACACCTGCTCCAGGATGGCGCTCGACTCGCTGTCCGTCGAGAGGCGGCTCGAGTCGCTATCGCTGGAGAAGCGGCTCGACTCCGAGTCCGAGTACAGGTCGACGTCGCGCGCGGCGAGCGTGGCGAACGAGGACGAGGCCGAGGCCGAGGACGGCGACGCCAGCAAGCCGCACGCGCCGAACGGGGAGGAGAGCGCGAAGGCCGAGGACAGGTCGAGGTCCAGCACGTTGCTGCCCGCGGCGGCGGCTGCAGCGGACGCCTCGGTCTTAACGGACGCGTCGGCGGCGCTGGTCTTCTTGACGCGCGCGACCTGGCGCTTCTGGCGGTCGAACTTGCGCTGGATCTTGTTGGCCTTCTCGCGGTGGTACAGGCAGAGCTGGTGCGGCTGGCCGTTGCGCTTGCTCGAGCGCGAGTTGGTGCACTTGCCCGTTTTGTAGCGGCACTTGGTCGCGGCCGACGGCGCGATGCCGTCGACCAGGTAGGCCGCGACGGCGCCGGCGACCATGGCAGCGGAGTTATGTCTGAGTGTGCGTTTGCGCTTTGGCAGAAGGCGGGGGAATCGCTCGGCCCGCGTCTGTCTCGACCCGTTCGCCGTCCTCGACTTCGTCTCCGGAGCCAGGCCGCGAGGACGAGGAGCAGCAGGGAAAAGAGGCCAAGAGACTCCCCGACGCTGCGCTTTGCAAACTGAGCGCCGCCTGCGCCGAGCAGGAGGACGAGGGGTCCAGGAGTGTCCGCGGGGAAGCTCGAAAAAAAGGAAGGAAGAGGAGGAGGGTGCAGAGCCCCTTTTCTGCGCGCCAGCAATTACAGTCGCCCTTCCCAAATTCGGCAGTGTGGGATAAATAAAGTGTGGAAGGCAATCAAGGCTTTGGGCATCCGCAAATATTGTGATCTACTGTATTAAATTAGTTCATCAGGTAGTAGATATCCATCTTCGATACTAAGCCAGTGTGAAGCCAAGAGTTTCGAATGACTGTAGAAGTAACAGCCCCCCCAGCCCTCGGCACACCACTTCATCGCGCTGTAAATATCTACTTGCCGAAACTCCTCCCCACTGAGGAACTGATCCAGCTCCGCGTTGAGCTTGGAGTTCGTGTACTGGTCTTTCAGGCTCTTGATGATTGCTTGGTCCATCGGTTGCAGCACAGCCGTAGTATTTG
>JAADXX010000500.1:0-21490 GCA_023338025.1 Phytopythium oedochilum | reverse complement strand
TGACGGTAATTTACGGTTAGATTTGTTCCAGGTTTGACGGCAAAACTAAGGAACAAAAGTAACGTATCATATATGCTCTATACGTCGAACATTTTCTATAAAAATATCTTGTATATACTCCTAGTTTGTCATCCATCTCTCTATAGGCACTCTTTGGCGCAAAGCTTCATCGATTGGCGTATAGTTTCGAGGTGGTTATAATTTACAGAAATAAAAAACAAGTTGTCGCTCCGGACGCTTGCGGTGAAAGCCGCTCAGCGCTGAGGCTTCCACATCGACCCACGGCTGAACCAGGAGACTCGGACGGCGGCCCGAGCCTTCTGCTCGCTTCACTCACGACCTCGCCACGGTGTATCAAACACTGCAGTAAAAACTGGTACCCTGACGGTTTGAGCGATACCGACTTTCAGTATCAATACTGGTAACAAACCGGTTTGTCAGCAGGACCCGCGGGTTTAACGCATACAAAAATCAAGAGAGAAAAATGGCGGGCCGGGCCGAAAATCAATAAATTTCCGAGCAAAATAATCTGGGTAAAATCCGACATCCGGCCCATAATTTTTTTACCTTGATTAAAGTATACGCGGTTACTTTTTTCGCGTGTTTCTTTAAGCGTTTGCAGATTGTTGCCACACAGTAAAAACAAGTTTAACGATATGACCAATTCAAAAATGATTTGATCATTATGCTTAAAAGCCATTGAAATGTATAGTTGACCACTATAGAGATTAAACTTGTATTCAGTAAGAGCATATTTGAGAGCCAATTATAATGAAAATCCTAGACATGGTTTTTGTATTGTTGTGTTTTAAATCGTGAAAAACTTCAAATAACGTCGGCGACGCGTTTACACAATTATGGATGGGAGGTACAATAATATTTGAGAATCTGACGGTAGGCCATCTTTTCCTCTATCCTTTTATTTTTACCTGTATGTATTGATATATAGGGTTTGAATGTAAATAGTAAAAACAAGTTAAACTCATTGCATCCCCAATTAGCCTATATATTTTGAATCATGATTATCTTAAATATATTGTCGCTGGTCATTCAAGCGTTCGTTAATCTTGAAAAATGATATTATGTGTTTTCTGCTTGTGGAATATTTTACACTTGGGACTCGTCTTCTATAATCGCGACTGACAGTGAACATTTACAACGTTTGTGGGGGCCGCAGCGCCGCAAATTCGACGTGAAGGAGCGCAGATAATGGGGGGCAAGCAGTCGCGCGTGGAGGCGTCGGACGTCGAGACGGAGCTGCACGGGCACGAGGGCCGCGAGGGCGAGGTGCGCGCGAGCATCCGCCTGACGCCGGCGCTGGTGCAGCAGATCAACCACCCGGAAGGCGCCCCCAACGGCTCTGGCGCGGCGCCTCCCGCCCATTTGGACGCGCAGTGAGTCGCCGGTCGGCCTCTGTTCGGATCCCGCCGCCTTGAAGCGACCTGCCCTGACGCTACCCATCTATTTATATGTGTGTGTAGACAGCAGCAAGCGCTGAAGAAGCAGCTGCAGCTGGCGTACGCCAAGGTGCGGCGGCATATGACGGTCTGATGCAATCGGCGGAGGAACTGACCGGGAATGCGGCTCGGTGGCAGGGAGCGGAGGACTTCCGTAAGGAGCTGGAGGCCAAGCAGAAGCAGCAGCCGGCGGCGGAGGACCCGGCGCAGCAGGCCAAGCTGGCCAAGGAGCGCGAGGCGCGCGAGAACGCGCGCGTGGCCGCGCTGATCGCCGACATCAACCAGAAGAAGTACCGCGCGCCCATCAACGACGTGCAGTGCGCGCCGGAGCGGGACGCGTGTCTGCAGTGCTATAGGGACAAGCAGAGCGACGTGCTCCTGTGCAAGGAGGTCGCCGACGCCTTTGTGCGCTGCGCGCAGTCGCACACCGAGGTGCGCTTTTACGGCTGCACCGCAAGCTTCATGGGATGGTGGGTCGCTAACATTGAGATGCCTCCGCGTTGTGCTGCAGAAATTCGTCAAGGACAACTGAAGGTGCGCGCTGGAGAAGGATCTTGTAAGGAACGCGAGCCGGCGCCAAGCGGTTAATCCAGGAAACGCGGGTCAATGAACGTCACATGAAGCTGGGCGTTGCCCAGAGCACATTCGTTGCATTGGCCACTCACTGCCTTATATGCAGCTATACATAATAGCTTCGCGTGTGAGTTGGTCCGTCATGTGTAGTGTTTCATTATTCAAGTCCCCAAGCTACGTTGGGCTCCGACCCACTCGTCAGTCTACTTGGTGGCGCCGAGGATGTTGCCGACGAGGCCCGGGCGGACGTAGTCGGCGGGCTGGCTCGTCTCCGCGCCAAGGCCGGCGAAGCTGTCGACCTGGATGATGACCTCGCGCGCAGCCTCCACTTCGTCGATGGCCTGCTGCTCCTGAATGGTCGGCGAGCGCTTCTGCTTGCGCACGTTCGACAGGATCTCGTCCGCCTTGACCGCCTTGGGGAGCGTCGCGTTCAGCAGCGCCACGCGGTCGTCCTTGTTGCTCGAGATGAACATGTTCTCCGAGAGCAGCGAGCGCACGCCAGAGTCCGTCGAGATTAGGGTCGCCACCTTGCGGGCCTGCGCGTCCGTCGGGACGTCGTACGGCAGGCCGAACGGGAACGACACGCTGCGCATCACGAGGCCGACGCCCGGCACGGGGAAGTTCTTCGAGATGCCGACGAGACCCTGCTGCGCGTCGTAGCACAGCTGCGTCATGGCGTAGTCGAAGATGGTGTCAATGCCCTCGACGTGGCGGTTGGCCTTGTAGAACCACAGGGCCGAGTAGCCGAGGTAGATGCTGGAAAACACGTCGGCGAAGCGGCCGGACACCATCTCGGCGAACTTGAGCTTGCCGCCGAGCACGAGCGAAATGTCGGCGCACGCGGCAAAGTTGCGCGAGATCTTCTCCAGCTGCGACTCGTAGTGCTCCAGCAGACTTCCCTTCTTCTTGATGCGCGAGCGCGTGACGGCCGTCGACAGCGAGCCGAGCGTGTTGTCCAGGCCGTGCTTCGCGAGCTTGCCGACTTCCCGCTTGAATCCCTCAATGTCGTCGCCATGCTGGATCGACTTGATGAGGTCGTACAGGTGCGGGTGGGCTCGCGTCAGACCCTGGCCGAAGATGATGAGCGATCGCGTCAGGATGTTCGCTCCCTCGACCGTGATCGCCACGGGCATGGTCGTGTACATGTTGGCAAGGAAGTTGTTCGGGCCCTTGCAGATACCAGCTCCGCCAAGCACGTCCATCCCGCGGATCACCGTGTCACGGCCACGCTCGGTAATCTGCTGCTTGCACACGCCGCTGATGACCGCAGGCTGCTCGTGCTGGTTGATCATGGCGTTCACCATGTGCTGGCCGCTCTGCATGATGAACGCGTTGCTGCCCATGATCGCCAGCTGCTCCTGGATGCCCTCCAGGTTCGCGATCGGCACCTTGAACTGCTTGCGGATGCGCGCGTACGCGCCGACAGCGTTGACCGACACCTTGGCGCCGGCCACGGCGGAGCCAGGAAGACTGATGGCCCGGCCCTCTGCAAGGCAGTCCATGAGCATGTTCCAGCCGTAGCCGACGCGCGTCTGGCCGCCAATGATCTTGGACATTGGGATGAACACGTCCTGGCCAGTCACGGGGCCGTTCATGAACGGGATGCTGATCGTGTCGTGGCGAAGACCCATCTGAAGCCCCGGGTGGTTGCGCTCCAGCAGCGCGACCGTGATGCCCGGGTTGCCCGTGCCCTTGAGCAGGCCTTGCGGGTCCTTGACGTCGATGGCCAGGCCAACGCACGTCGCAACCGGCGCCAGCGTAATGTAGCGCTTGTTGAACGTGGCGCGGATGCCCAGGACGCCGTCTTGCTCGCACACGACGCCCGTGTCGCGCATGTTGGCAGCGTCCGAGCCGGAGGGCGGCCCCGTGAGGCCGAAGCACGGAAGGTGCTCGCCGGTAGCGAGCGCCGGGAGGAAGTACTTCTTCTGCTCGTCTGTGCCGTAGCGCAGCAGCAGCTCGGCAGGGCCGAGCGAGTTGGGCACGCAGACCGTGACGGCCGCGGCCGCGCTGCGCGAGGCAATCTTGGTGACGACCATCGAGTGGCCGTGCGCCGTGAGCTGGAGGCCGCCGTACTCCTTGGGGATGATCATGCCGAGGAAGCCCTTCTCCTTGATGAACTTCCAGGCGGCGGGCGGCAGGTCCTGCTCCGTGCCGATCGAGTAGTCGTCCAGCATCTCGCAGAGCTGCTGCACCTCGTTGTCGATGAACTTCTGGTCCTCCGCCGTCAGCTCGGCCGAGTACTTGTCGAGCGTCGAGAGCTTGGGCTTGCCCGAGAAGATGTCGCGGTCGAAGCCGACCGTGCCGCTCTCGAGCGCCGCCTTCTCCGTGTTCGACATGCGCGGCATCATGCGCTTGGCCAGCTTGTACAGCTGCGCGTAGAACAGGCCGCGCGACTGCAGCGTCTGCACGGCCGGCAGCGCCGAGCGCACCGCGAGCGACGAGTGGCGCGCCACGACCGTCCTGGCGAGCACCGCGGGCGACAGCATGGCCACTACGGACGGACGGACGGAAAGGCGGGAGGGGAGGCGGGGAACCGGAAAGGACGCGCGCGGTCGGCCGACGATCGGAAAGTGCGCGCGGAGGAAAGGGAGCGCGAGGACAACTTCAAAAACCAACCCGACGTGAGAACCCGACGTGAGAACCCGACGTGAGATAAGGGACACGTCAGTGCCACATCAGTGCCACATCACTATTTTCGGACCATACTCGAGTGCAGTAGACAGAAACGGCAAGGCCGTTCGTTGAGCTTCAGAATTGCGGTTGCGATTTTTTGCGCGATCGACAACTGCCGACGCAAAGCTTTTAGCTGAACGTCACATTTCAACGGCTCTCCATGCAACTGCACCACCACGCACTCCACCCAACACACACAGCACGCAACCAGCCGATGCGAGCCCGCTTGCTAGCCTCCGACTTGATCTGCAACGGCGCCGAGGCGTCGTGTTAAAGTTGTTACAATAAGCCTCCTCCGCGGCGGCGAAACACGTCAACGGGGAGCACGCTCCTCCACGCCGCTCTGCTCCGCAATGCATCCCCATCCGTCTCGGGCTCGGGAGCCACGAGAATCGACAGAGACGCGCCGACGAATCGCAGCGCGCTGGTCGCAAGCAGTTCCGCGCTGACGGTTCCACGCCGCCCACCTCATCTCTCGCTGCCAGCCTCCACCCTTCCCGCCAACGGTTGGGGTCGGCCCCAACTATCGACCTAACATACGGCTTGAAGGGTGTTGAAAAGGTCGCCAGCAAGCTTGCGCGTCGACGGCTTCTGCGAGAGCGACGATATTTCCTGCAGCGTCTCAGGCAAGCTCGGCAGCTCCAAACTACAGTAGTTCGACACAGCACCACAATCCACGGTGAGCACACGGTTCCGAAGGGTTCTCGCGCCCAAGTCGTACGAACGTACCCTTTCAAAATCGTGAGATCCTCACGGAAGTTGAGGATCGTGTAAATACCGAAGCGCACGATGTCCTCGTCGGCGTCCTTGAGCATCGCCTGCAGCCCCCGAACGAACTCGCTCCGGAGGCTCGCCTCGGAGAAGGCACGGCGCACAAGCTCGGTCTCGCACAGCTCTTTGAGACGTTTCGCCACCTCGTAGCGCGCGAACGGCCGGGACTCCGTGATGATATCCGCAAGGACCCCGGACAGCTCCTCGTAGTTTGGCGGAGGGGGAGACGACACATTCGGGAACAGCTCGCCGCAGCCCGACCAGTCGTCCATCAGTAGGTCGAAGCTACAAGCAAACACACAAGCAGAACAGACACAATCGGAGGAGCGCATCGCAGTGACGCAGGCACGACGAGTCGCAGCCAAAAGACCAGACAAAGTCCCGCCATTGCCGCAGCGCACACAGTTCCGTTGAGTTGAGCAACCCGTCCATCCTTACGCGCGCAGCAATAGGCTTGCGGTGAGCAAACCAGGAGCTTGCGTATGCAATAAAGGTGGCCAACCTGAGATCGGGGAACGCTTGCATGCACTCGTCGATCGATCGGCAGTCCTTCCGAATCATGTCGGTAGTCCCGACGAAGCGCATCTCGTCGCCCTGCACCAGCGATAACAACCATCGTACTCAGGATCCACCGAGGGAAATCGGCCGCAAATTAGCTCGCGTGGTACCCACCGAGTACAGATTGAAGTCGACGCGGATCGTGCTTTTCATCGCAAGGCGGTGCAGCTCGATCCGGAAGTGCAGCTCCTCAGCAGCGACGACAGCAAAGGCCTGAATCTGTGGCCCCAGACCGACCGAGCGGTCAGTACGAGTGGGGGTTAGCAGGCGTCGACCCGCCAGTTGGCACGTACGCTCCAGTCCGCACTGCACTTGAAGTCGATGTCGCGCGATTTAAGCGACTGCTGCAGCGTCTCGAAGACGGTGGCGGCCGTCTGGCGCGACTCGAACATTGGGTTCACTTGGTGATACTCGGTTTCGAGCGCGTCCGGGACTTCTCCCGTCGGGATCATGAACTCGCCGGGCGACGAGCTCGAGAACGACGAGTCGAACACTGACGGGGCCGAGAAGAACCCCGCGGTCTTCTGCTGGACGGGCTCGAACACTCCGTTCATGGCCGAGTCGTCATCGTCCAGGTCCCGCAGGGACGCCGGGGAGGCGGTAAACGATACTTTCCCATCCGGCGCAGGCTCGAACATCGCCTCGTTCTGGTTCATCCGCCGCAACGCATCAGCACCCGCTCGCACGGCGTACTTTTCCCCATGGCTGCCGCCACGGTAGAACGGTAGATAGCGGGGCCACGCACCAGCGACTCGAAGCGCGCGGACGTCACGAACTCGGTCGCCAGGTTCGCGCGGCGATACACCACGTCGTGGTCGGAGTCGGCCATGCCGTTCAAGTGCTGCGCGAAGCAGACGGTGGGTTGTGTGCGTGGCGCCGACCCGAGCATAGAGTCAATACACCGCGATACAAAACGGAAGAAACAACCCAAAACATCTCGCCCCCAGTATACCGCGGCGGTCTCCTCCAACCCATCTCGACCGTTTTGGCCGGCGGAGACCGCGCCGCGGGACGCGGGCGCGGCGCGAGACGTGCACAGCGGCCGCTTACCTCGTCGAGCACGAAGTCTTCTCGGTGCTGGACCTCATCGATCCAGTCGTCGTCGTGGTCATGGCGGGCCATCGGGGCGGGGCGGGCGTTCGCGTTCGTGGTCCTTCGCTTTCTTTTCTTTTAGCGACGCCCACGAAAAAAGCCAGGCACTTTGAGGCCTTCATTCTTGCTTCATACTGAGACCAAGTTGAATAAATAGAGTCCCCATTGCACTGAATTGACCTCTTCCGTTTCAAATAATAGTACCGTCAACGAAATAGATATACGGCCGAGAGACCCAAAACACCGGTTATTTTGATTTGGGCTCTGCGTTTGAATTTAAATACTGAAACCTATATATATTTGGTCCAATTCAGAATTAACAGTTTTGCAAACATTTAAACTCACAGTAATACAACAACCAAGTATACATTTGTTTTGGGTCGACAAAGTACTGTCCGATGTGTCCAAAATACTAATTCTTTTTATACTATTGTGGAAACCGGTCATTTTGTCCATTTTTTGCAAAAATCCTGAATAATGCCTCGGAGTCTTGAGACGAACCCTGTTTTACTATATATAAATCTGTGATAGTTTGCAATTAGGAGTATGTTACCCCTAATTAAACCCCGTTTTACGTTTCAATACCAACGTGAACATGTAGATTTATAAATAGGCACGCTCGAAATGCCCATTTTTGCGTGGGCATTCCTGTCGGGTGTCCTTATATTGGGCGTCGTCGCGTGCGCTCCTTGTGGCCGGGGTACCCGGCTGCAATCGTAGTGACTAGCATGCTTATCAGAGTAAAACTGATCGTGTCCTTGCCAAGTTGTTGTTATGGTTGTAGTTGACGATGACGAGGTCGCTGTGCTCGTACCTATCTGTTTTGTTGTTTGTTTGTCTGAGCGAATCATGCACACAAGAGCTAAAGCGTACGTACATGCTGTGGATATTGACTCTGTTGGTGTCCAGATGCACGTGAGCGAATACATGAAAGGCCACTTTGCTGGTCGCTACTGAAACTGCTAGAGCGTGCAGTACAAGCTCATGGATCGCCCTACTTGGCGACGTGTTCGTCGTGACCGGTTGGCTCATCGACGCAGCTTGTCGTTGAGTTGAACCTCGCGTTGACGCTTGCCATCACGCTAGCAGCAGCAACGGACGCTTGCGGCATCTCGTTGAACGTCTTGAATCCGTATACGTGGTGGATTTCGTACACGACTCCTGTGTGTGTATATGTGAGCGCGCGCGCAAGCCAGTGTAAATAATCGGCACAGTCGATTCGGCGCATAGCGCGCGAGATCGGAGCGCTAACGTACCTGGCTGCAGCGCTTCGTAGTTGGACTGCTCCCAGACGGTGATTCGACAGAGCTCGCGCCCGGTTAGGGCTTGCGGCAGAATCTTGAGGATGTTGCTGATCTCTTGGAAGCTGCTCGCCGACTCCTCGTCGACGAATTCAAGGTGCGTGCCGCTGTAGTGGTCTAACGCATGGACGCGAGAGCGTATGAGTTCGTTGAGATGCTGCTCGAGTTCGCGTTTGCTCTTACTTGTCGCGAAGTAGCTGCCTTGCAAGAAGCACATGCGGATCGTGCACGTGGCCGTGTGCGTCGACGTGAGCGTCGAGATAAACTGCGCGAATCCCGACACGGTCGCGAACGCGCGCTCGTGGGTGTCCAAGTGCGCGCGAAGTCGCTGTAGTTGCGCCATTGTCGGCGAATTTCGGATTGTTGGTTCGCGGTGTTGGCTTTGTTCGGGCTGCTGTACCAGGCAGCGTTGGTTTGGAGTGAGTATCTAACGGTGGGGAGTGTTTATCTTATGCTCGGTATTGGTGAGATCGGTCTGCGACAGGAGCCGGCCACGCTGCAGCGATCAGCATGAAGTTCAACGTCGCGCTCGTTCTACTAGTTGCTGGTACCAGCGAGCCGTTGCAACTGTCCAACTGCAGTTGCTTAAGCTTGCTGGCGTGTTCAAGGCGAGGCAATGGAGCGTCGGCGCTTTCAAGCGCGTTTGCGCGGCCGCAATCGGCGACGACGGCTGCCCCAATTAAGTATTCTCGACTGGCTGGATCCGCTTCAAGCGGTGCGAGCCGGAGCAGACGGTCGGCGTCAGATGCTGCCTGCTCGCGCGCATCCAGCGGTCGCGGCGCGTGTTAACCAAGTTGCGTCAGTTGCTTCGAGACAAAGATTGCTCGCCGCGCGACCAAGCAACGTCTCGCCTATAGCGTGGCCTGCATCAGTGACATGATTGTTTTGCTGCGAGAATCCGGAAGCGATCTGCTTTCGCGACGAGTACGGCCACCTCGGTGTGTGTTCGCGTAGCGGTGCGTGCGTCGCCGACGCGTGTGTGAACCTGAGCAGCGCGTTCTTCTGTTGCGACGAAAATTGCTCGGTTGGCGAAATGTGCGGCAACCGGCTGCGAGAACTGCCGTGGCTGCGGCTTGCTCGCGGAGTCGCTGGCTATGGTGTTGCGTCGAGCGTGCCGCTTTTCCTGGGAACGGTCGTCGGCGAGTATTGCGGCGTGATTCGCAGTGGCGACATGGCAGACCAAGACTGGCGCGCGGTTTGGTCTTCTGGGTTTGCATTTGAGTTCGGCGAGCGGAGTATAGCAGGCGTGCGCGTGTGCATCGATGCTCGGGATCGCGGCAGCATCTGCCGTTTTATCAATCACTCGTGTTTGCCAAATTGTCGATTCGAAGTGCGGTCGTGGCGCTCTTTGCGACGAGTAGCTGTCGTCACCGAGGAGCACGTGCCTGCGATGGCGGAGTTGACTTTGCGGTATTGCCTGAATATCTGGTTTCGTTGCCGCTGCGTCGCGTGCAGTTTGTAGCAGTCGGATTCAATTGAATTCGTACTGAGCCGCTGCTTGCTGCTACGCGTGAGTAGCTGGCGCATTTTCCTGGCCTAGTACGCGCTGCAGCGTTTCCGCTGCTAGCGTATTGAGCCTTTTGTCCTCGATGATTACCTCCATGCTTGGCCCGAAGAATTCGTAATCTCGTTGAGACGGCTTGCGACCGACCCACCGTAGTCCGTTCCGGGTGCGCACGCGCGACAGAGCAACATAGAGAGCATGTCGATCGACCCTTGTAAAGTGTGGCGGACGCAAGTCGGAGATTGCGATCTGGTCTCGCGTCTCGCCTTGTACTCTGTGGACAGTCGTGCCAAATGCTGGCACGACTGGGTACCCTTTGATCGATATACTGCGCTTGTCGAGCTTGAATGTTGTCCGCGTTTGGCACACTGGCGACACATCGGACGGCCATGCAAGTGGAAGGCCCGGAAACGGATATGCAGGCGAGAAGCTCTTGATTCGCACGTACACGTTGATCGGCTGCTCCGACGCTAACCACACCC
The DNA here is from genome assembly GCA_023338025.1 of Phytopythium oedochilum. Taxonomy (NCBI): domain Eukaryota; phylum Oomycota; class Peronosporomycetes; order Pythiales; family Pythiaceae; genus Phytopythium; species Phytopythium oedochilum. The sequence continues at coordinate 11,079 of JAADXX010000500.1, read as the reverse complement.
GATCGGGCTGCTGCTGATACGTTGTGTGCTCGTCCCAGTCGATGTGGAATAGTTCGCCAAGCGCGCCGTTCGCGACTCCTCTGCAAAGACACTGATTTGCCTTGACGCGCACTGGCATGCCTTGTTCAGAGCGCACAGCGAAGAAACAAACAGCGAAGAAAAGGTCAGCCGAGTTGAATGCGTTGGTTAGTCATGGCGCAGTCAACACAACGAACCAATGAAGGCAGTGAAGTACATGGGGATGTTGCCTGTCTGTGAGTCGGATAGCGTGCGAATTCTTGACAAGTCTGCTGGCGTCGCTGCTCTCGACAGTTTCGCGGGAATCGCGAACACTCGTCTTGCACGAGGAAGCGTTCTCGCGGCTACTCGAGTCGCTGCTTCGTTTACTTGCGCCCGCATGGCGGTGTCAGACGACACGACTTGGACGAAAGCGCCTTGGTCGTTCGGCCGATCAAGCGGCGACGGACAGCCATCGATGAATTGCTTAAGCGCGTCGTCCCACTGGCCGAGTCGTGCATGTGCGAGCCATTTGCCCCACTCCGGGTATGCTTGGAACCGCATGTTCTCGGTCAAGTAAACAACGTTCCGGATAGCCTGGTACATGTGCCGTCCGCGCTCCTGGACTTGCGAGAGCGGCTTCTCTCCGTTTGTCGTCTTGTACGCTGTCAAGCCGTGCACCGATTTTAGTTGGCAGTGGTCGAACAATACGGCGGTCACAAGCCCTCCAAACGGCTCCGGACACTCCTTGAGGTTGCACAGCCATTCTTCCCATAACCTGAAGAAAGTCAAGTCTACCATTGACAACTCGTCTGCGATGATGCAAAGAATCGGGTCCCATTGCTGAAGGTGGTCTTGGTCAGGGTGCTGCAAGTGGCTCGGCAAGCGGCTTTGATTAATGCCGAGCCCGACCGAGTTGTGCATCGTCGTGCCGCTTAACCCGGCAGCTGCAATTCCAGTCGACGCCGTCGTGAGCACGCAGTCGGGCCGTCCCCACGAGCTAACAAGCCCACGAATTGCGTCGATAATGCGAGACTTGCCAGTTCCTCCTGGTCCAGTGACAATGGTTGGAGAACCGTCAATTCCGCGCGAAACGAGGTGCGCTGGCAGTGGTTGGTCGGCAATCTTGTACAGCAACGGAACTCCGACGCAAACAAACGCAGCGTACTGCTTGCGGTTTAGTTGATAGCAGCTCGACGCTTGAGCGATGCTTGCGAGTGGCTCGAGTTCCGATACGGTCTCGCACGCATTGTGTTGCAGCGTTTGTGTTGCTGCCTGCAATCTTTCAACACTAACTGCAGTTGTAGACTCTTCGAATTAGCGCAGTGCTGCGTCGTCAGTTACAGCTGGGTTTGCGCATTGCGCATTAACAGCCTGCTGGATGTCTTTCTGTGTCATTTGAGTGCGGTGAACGGTCAACGCTGAGTTCATGTCGTTTGGCAGCAACTGTTCGTCGATCATGCTTTGGACGAGGTAGTTCACGTTTGACGCCGTTTCGATGTCTTCGAGCTCGTTCGCACTGTCGGCGTCTGCCTCGTACATGCCAGCATTCGCTTCGTAGATCTCGGAAGGCACGGCCGCAAGGTTGCGGTCGAACGGTCGCTCACTGCCAGCGCCTCCGTGTGCCGGGTGGATGACGTCCTTGTCCTCGTAGCCGCTTCCGTCCGAGTCGCTGTCTTGCTGCTCGCGGAAGTGGCTGGCTTCGTCGAGGCCGAAGAAGTACTGTTGATGGAAATCTAGCGCTCTTTGGACCTTTGTTGCATCTTGGTCCCATTGCCCGAATTTTGTCTTTGCGGACCCTTGCTCGTCCAGCGGCTCGCGTGGGTCTCTGAACGGATAGTGCAGCAGCAGCGGCGCTCGATAGTACAGCTCGTTTTGCTCGCTGAAGTCAGCGTCGCGTAGATTCCGGACGTCCGGCAAGCGAAGACCAATAATTTCGGGTACTTGCGGGTACGACAGCTGAACAAGACCATGGTGGCTCGCGCTGCATTCCGGTTCGCTGCTCGCAGTAGATCAACATGGCGAAGGTGCTAGCGTAGCAAACTTTGCTTGACTCGGCTTGAACCACGCGCAAAAAACATACCAGCCCCAGTGCTCCATGCATGCTGGCCGCGACACGTACTTGCTGATCGACGTGTCGGTGAAAAGCTGGTTGCCTTGGCTAATTATGTTGGCGTCGACGTCGGCACCGCTCATCATGTTGAGGCCCTCGATCAAGACGAGGCGAGCAAACTTGCAGCTGAACTTTGCTGCCTCACCCTCCATCAAGATAGTAATCGCCAACGGACCGCCAATCTCCATCGCGCCAGACGAAGAGAACGCCAGCGACATCAGTCTCGACACGCCCTTTTTGAACGCCGGCCGGTTGTCCGCGTTGGCAGCAGCATCGCGCTCTCGTTGAAGCCTTCGCCGGAATGCAAGCTCTACAATGGCGACGTTGTCGAGCACCGACTGGCGCTTGGATGCGTACTGGATTGGATAGAATATAGAGTTGCTTGAAGACTGTCGCCCGACCACAGCATTCGAGCGTCCATGTTGAAGTGCATGATCCGTCGCCAAAGCCGTACGTACGTGTTTAGCCACTGGTTCCCAACACTGCGACGATACACCATTTCGTTTGACGATGTGAGCTCCGTAGCTGGCACGATCTCGCGGTTGAATCGGTAACGACACTTCGACCGCGACTGCCCCTTCACGCAGGACTGCGTGTGCTCGTACGCGTGGACCTGGTTCTTCAACAGTAAGCGAGACAGTTGGACGTCGGCCGTCTTGCTGTCGGCGGACAGACCGCCGAATCGGATTGCGATCGCGCGCACTGCTGCTTCTGTGCTCGCCTCGCGTTGGGTGTCGCTCAGACGCGCCCAGTGGATCTCAATGACGTCAGAAACTACTTGCTGCTCAGAAAATGCAGCCAAGCAAGCTGCACAAACAGTTACGTCCGGTGCAGGCGTCCCATGTTTCAGCCGGTATTTGAACTTCTTTGGGATCGGAAGAGGCTTCAGCTCACCGTTGCAGTCTCTTCTCGGGCACGGTATGCTTGACAGACCGCTGAACACTGGCAGCTCGGCTGCAAAGATCGACGCACTGTAGGCTTCGTATCTCGCGCGCAGCTCTGGGCCACCTAGCAGCTTCTCCCAGTCTTGCTTTGTCTTGGGCAGCCCTGCTATCCAAGCGACGCCTTGATGGTGGACCCGGAGGTGGCCCTGCTGTTCGAGCGCGAAGAACAGAGCTTTTACAAACCCGAAGATGCCCGGCTCTGCTTTTGGCTTGTTAACAGCCATATCCCAACCGAACAAAATGTCGATCAGCAGCTCGCAGCACACGCGATAGTAGTGAGCCTGCACCACGGTGTTGCCCATGGCCAACTTCGACATGTCCGCTGGGCTTTGGCATCTGTAATGACGTGCACGCGATCAGATCTTTCGGTCGCCCACCGGGCAAATCATAGCTCGCCCAAAAGGCGACTGCGATCGATTCGTCGGGCTTCGGCGTGAGCGTCCAAAACACGGACGGCTCGCCGTACGTGATGACCATCGCATCGCCTTTCCGCTGAAATCCGTCTCGTTCCACATTACTGCCCCACATCTTGGCCGTCGCGGCATCCATGGCTTTTACCACTGCGTTTGCTGCCAGCACTTCGTCGCCCGCCGCTCGTGACTGGCCAGCTTTCAGAGCTCGTCGCTTTTTCGCGCGGGCTTCCATCGCTGCGCGCAGTTGATTCGGCGTCACTTGCATCAACTTGGTCGCAATCTCTGGGTCGTGTCGGACGCGAACAAACACGCCATTCTTGATGCGAAGGGTTCCAAGGTGGTCAAACATTTGCAGCTTTAACATGGAGTCCTCAGCGAATCGATTGGTAGACAGGTTCAAGTAGTGAAGCACAATGTCGCGTTTCGAGTACCAGTGCGACCGAGGAGCCGAGAAGCCGCCGATGCCAAAGGTCAACAAGTGTGGAAACAGACGCTCGATGTTGAACTCGTCGTCTTGGTGCAGAAACGTCGTTGACCGACGCACAACGAACGTTTCCTTTTCGCCTGTGATGTGCTCGAACGCTCTCGCCAGACGCTCTTGCTCTGCGGAATCGACTGCGGTCTCAATGAACACAGTTTCCGACTCGACCATCGCCGATTCCTGGCTCTCAACGCAAGGAGCGACTGGGCGACCTGCTACGCCGTCTTGTCGAGCTCGTGCGTGGCCAACCAGCCTGTTCGCTTCTTCGCTGTCTTCGAGCCGAGTACAGCGGACTTCTTCGGCGTGGTCGTGGCTGCTAAACTCGGCATTTTCCTCGACAGTTGCATACAACGGGTTGATCTCGCGGAGTAGTGCGTGCATGCAAAGCACTCACCGGCCATTGCACTCATGGCGCTTTGCAAGCGCAAGCTCTTGCTGTGGTGTCATCGGTCCTGCCAGCACGATCTGGAAACTCTCTTGCCGCGGGACACTTGGAACGCGACTGGCAATTGTTGCGTGCCGGTTATCCCAGCTCAGCAAATGACTTTGCAGCATATTGCCAGACCCTCCAAAGATAACTTTGACGAGGCCACGAGTTTGCGCCAGACCGACTGTTTGGCGCTCGAGCAAAGTCACGTCGTCGATCGCCGAAAACGTCCCAGCCACAAAGCAATCCGCAATCGCGTATTTCGGCGGAAACACGTCGCGACAGCGGCCTGGCTCGCTGATAAGGCGAACATTCAGCGTGCGCAGACTCGCGAACGCGTCTTGCGACACCCACACGCTGACTCCGCTCTCCGTCTGCTCAATTGCGCGCCGTGAAAGCAGCATTCCGTCCAAGCGGCTGTCAAACGACGAACAGTCGTAGTAGTCTTGAATTGCACGCGTCGTCCACTTCTTCGCTAAGAGCAACACGCGCATTGCCAGCAAAGGAAGCTCGTCGACCGACAGACGCAACGCCTCGCTTGTGAACGTCCATGCGTCTGTCACCAAACACACCTTGCGGTCCAGCCGCTCGTCGGCGACTGCTTGCAACGCTTCGCGTTCGATTCGCTCGTTCACGTCTGGTCGTAGAGGCTGAAAGTCTCTGCGATCGTTGATGCGTTGCAGCGCCGCGTAGTCGACCCACCGAGACGAGTCGCCGCGGTCTAGAGCACCGCGTCATAGCCAACCAGCACAATGAGCTCCAAACGTATGCGCACCAGGTCCACAAAGTATCTGGCGTACCGTTTTCGCTCGCATTGGCGGCCGTGCGCGCTCGCTTCGCTCTTGACAGGCGGAAATCGATCAGATCTTGAAGGTCGCGCTTGTGAGACGCATTGTGTCTGCACGTTGCATCGGCCAATTGCCTGTAGGAGATGCGAGCCCTCGGGCCGAGCTGGAAAGCGAGCCGCACCATCTTGAACACTTCGCAAGCAGCTGTGCAAATGCGAATTCGACGCTTTCAACCGCCGCTTTCTGTGCGATGCGTCCAGTCCCAGTGCGCTGCTGCATTGCACAACTCACGCAGCTTCGCCGTTCCCCTCGTCCCGCTCGCTCTCAATCGCTCTGTTCCTGCAGTCTCCGTCGAATCGACAAAATTGGCGTTTTCTGGCAGCGACCATGGTGCGCCGGTCCGACCGACAACGCCACCCGTTCCGAACGGTGCAGCAGCGACTCGAGATTGTCGATCAATCACGCGAACTCAGTGTTGCAGAGGCGGCCCGCCTCCACAACGTCAGGCGCAGCTCGATTACCTTGTGGCGCGCGCCTGAAGAAGAACTCCGGGCCCTTCCATTGTCGTCGAGACGACGCCCGTCGGGATTCCGCCACTCATCAATGCCGTCGTCGCCGACCCGACGTCGTGCTGAGGCACGCTTTGGCGGTCAGGACGAAGGTTGCGCGACTTCTGCAGCAGACGCAACGCCAGCAGCAGACGCAACACCAGCGGTGCATATCTGTTCAACCAGATCTTCGTCGACCGGCAATTCACTGACTGCAGATGCGACCACCGGCGCTCTCGCAGCCAGCACTGCAACATCCAGAGGCATCATTCGTGCAGCAATAACAAGTCAAGTCACCGCCGATCCTTTTACCGCTCGAACAGCCAGCGCGGCGACAGACAATCTTGTGGCAGCCAACGTTGAAACAGCCAGGACTGCATCGTCGATCGGCAGCGCATCACCGAGCATCGCGCCCGCCAGCAATACTCGAGAAATCAGCGTTCCTACGGTCTGCCGAGCACCAGCAGCTACTACAATAACGAAGCTGCCAGCACTAAGAGCCAGAATTGCGCCAGCGACACTGGCGCGGCAGAGGCGTGTGCCCTCAGACTCGGATTTTGCGCTCATCGGCTACCCAGGGCACGTCGGGACGCTTGCCGACCTGGTCGCACGGCGTTTGTAACCCATTCTGGCAACCGATCTGCCGAACGAACCTACGAACTGCGAGACAGTCGGGTTTGCAGCGATCGAGAACATTTTGGAAGCCGTGCAGCAGCAGCGAGTCGACTTCGGCATCATTCCTGGGCCTGAACTCCTCTCGCTCGCAGTCGCGTGTCCATTTCGCGCGCTCGCTGCACGGCCGCTCAAAATCGTCGCGGAGTTCACGAGCGCGTTCAAGCTCTGTGTCTGCGCTCTGCCCGGTACGGGCTCCGCGACTGCGACTGCCTCATGTCTGACTACGTGACGCTCGCTCGGCACGCATCGGTTCTCGCTCGACTCGAACAAGAGCGACGCTCGGCCGTCCTGCGCTTCGTTGTCTGGGACAGCGCCAGCGCTTGCCACACCATTCGGCAGGAGGGCACGCGCAACGTCGCAGTCATTGCCACCAAGCAAGCAGCAGCCGATGCAGGGCTCGCGGTGCTCATCGATCAGGTTGACGCCGACGACCCGGGCGACTAGAGCTTCGTGGTCGTCGCGCAAGCCTCGAGTCGCCAGCTCGAGCGGCGACGCACGCTAGCAGCTGCCACCAGCGGCGTCGCCATCCGAAAAGCAACGTTGCTCGCGTCGCTTCACAGCCGTCCGCACTGGCTCAACCGCGTCACTGGGGTCTTCGCCAGGCTCGAATTGCCGATCATCGACATCCAGACAGCTGTCTCGACGCCAACCAACAGCACGTGCGTCTGCGATTGCCTATCTTTCTCTCTCTTTTTCTCACACAGACGCTCGGTCAGTCGTGCTTGGCACTCGATTGGCCGCTTGACTGACAACGTGTTCGTGACTCGCGCCGATGCCCGCAGCGACCAAGACCACCAGATCCTCGTGAGCTACCTCGCGATCGGGAGCGCCGGCGCAGAAGCGCGCTTGCTGGACGCGCTCGGAGCGCTCACCTTCTGGCTGTGTCCACTTGGCACGTACGCTATCTTCTCGACCGAGGACGGCGAGTTCACGCACAAGCGGCGCGAGCGCGCGCCCAGTGGTCGGCCGGAGCCACCGCTCGCGCACCCAGAGCAGTATCGCTGCGCGATATAGCGGACGCATATTATTTATACTTGAAGTAAGTGTGTAATGCTTTTCGTTTTGTTTTGCGCGCGCGCGCCGCCAACCAGTTCAGCGACTTCCACCTTATTTGAAGCTCGCTCACCTGAACTGCTCTACTGCGCACGGTACTCGTGCCGAATAACATGTTTCACAGGAAAGGGTAATATTAGTATTACTATGCTACATTGTGTGGTACACATATTCTTGCTGACAGGTTTATTCAAACATACAAGGAATTCTCTACTCTTGTTTCTATCATTTCTCTCGTTTCTCTCGCTTCTACTGTTTCTATTTCTAATAATTCAACACTGGCGAATTTGAGGGCGAATCACGGTACTTCCAAAATATCCATTCTCAGAGGAGTTACTCGGGGGTTACCCTTGCATAAAAATATCCTTCAGTATTGAAATACCTTCTCGAGCGCCGTGACAGCTTCATGTCTGTATGAAATATATCCAAACAAAAAGGTTTTCGAGCTCTCATGAGAACGATAATTGGTGATCTCGCCTGCGGCTCGCTGTAGGCTGGGGTACCCAGCTCGGTGCATACGCGCTGCATGCACGCACGGTTGGTCGACTGTCTCCCTAGCAGCTAGCGTGCGTTGCGTCCGAGCGTGTTGTGCAACAGATCGCCAGGCAAGCTGCTAGGCTCGCGACACGCGCTTGCTGGGCGAGCCGCTCGCCCGGGTTGCGTAATCGTAGTGCTACTCGCTCTGCGTCGCGGCCTTGGACGCGTCCGACGACGGCGGCGCTTGCTTGGGCGTGCGCTGCCGCTTTGCAGGCGGGTGCGTCGGCTGCGACTCACTGGACGTCGCGTGCGTCGGAGCCGCTGCTGCCGGTGCCGCCGGCTCGGACACGCGCTGTGAGCTCCTTGTCCGGCCGGGCTTGGTCGTCGCTTGGCTGTCGAGCGCCGGCGGCGCGCTCGTTCGGGTTGGCGACGCTGCGCGCTTGAGCTCGTAGTCTATAGCACTGCTGGCAGCGCCTGCAGCGCTCACTGCGCCAGCATCGATGTCGCCCGCCGCTGCGTTGCCGCGTCAGTGCGTGCGGTCGCGCCGCGATCGCGTCTGCGAAAGTACCTTTTTTCGATTCGTCGACCTTGCCCGAGCCTGCCGTCGCGCCGCGAGTGTCGCCGAGTCTCGCGGAGCTGTCTGACGTTCCGTCCGAGGCGTTGAGAGGGGACCGCTCGGTTCGGTCCTCGGCGCACGCGCGCGTCACGGACGCTTGCGGCATCCCGTTGTACATGTTGAAGTTGAAAATGTGGCGGATTTCGTACACTTTGCCTGTTGCAGACACGCCAGCTTGTTAGTGCGCTTCACGATTCGCGCGGCGACGCGACGTGGTGACGCGCCTCTTACCAGGGACGAAGCGCGAGAGGTCGGCGCGCTCCCACACTGTCAGGCGACAGACCTCGCCGCCTGCAATGTTGAGCGGCGCCGCCATCAGGATCTTCCGCACCTCGTCGAACGACGCCGCCGACTCGGCGTCGATAAACTCCAGGTGCGTCCCGGTGTATCGGTCTGTCGGTAGTAGCAAGCCATGCACGCGTCAGCTGATTCGTGCCTCAACGCGTTGGTGTGCGGGCCACTCACCGGTCGCGAAGTGGTCGCCACGCAGGAAGCACATGCGCACGACACATGTGTTGCCGCGCGCGGGTCCGAGCGCTGACACGAACTCGGCGAGCACTTGCACCGTGGTGAACACTCGCTCCTGCGTGTCCAAGTGCTTGCGAAGCCGGCCAAGCTGCGCCATGGCCGCTGTTTTCTTCTTCTTCTTCTTCTTCGTCGTCGTCGTCTTTTTGCCGGCTGCTCCCAAGCATTGCGCCAGCTCGTGCCGCGCGGCTCGACCAACGGTTGCATCGCGCTGCTGGTCTGCGTTTGGGCGATTTGCGAAGCCTTTCTCGATCTCCGCGCTCATTGTCGCGCTCGAGCGATGTCCCATATCCCTTTTCCTACTCTCTCTCTCTTCCTTTCAAGCTCCAGCCTGTTGCGGCCGCGAACCCGTGCAGGACGACCGAGCAGCGCGGTTCGCGCCGGCCGATATGGCGCGCCGCCGCCAGCGCCGGAGGACCGACTGGCTGACGCACGAGCCGTCGCCGTCGCCGTCGCCGCGCGCTGGCATGCACGCGCCAGACACCGCTGGCGACCACACCGCCGGCCAAGCTCAAGCAGCGGTGCGCTGACCGGACGGTGTTGCGCGCCTGCGCGCGTGCCTGAACCCGAGTGTGATGTCGTTTCGAGACGAGCTCGGCCGTCCTGGCCGCTGTCGGTGCGTCGGTGAGTGCCTGCGTGGCCTGTGCGCCAACGCGACCACTGGGATTTACTGCAACGGCGCCAACTGCGGCGTTGGCGACAGCTGCAGCAATCGATGCGAAGAGCTAGCCTGCTTGAAGCTCGTCTGCACTCACACGGGGCTCGGGCTTGCGACAACGTTGCCGCTGCCTCCAGAGACCTGCGTTGGCGAGTACTGCGGCGCGCTGCGTCGCGGTCGCACGTTCACGCTTGCTATGCGGCACCGTGGATACGGCTTCCAGTTTGCCGAGTCGGACGTCTTGGGCAAGCAAGTGTTCGTCGACGCGAGTCGCCACGGCAGCCTCTGCCGCTTCGCTAACCACTCCTGCCGGCCGAATCGCCGCTTCGAGGTGATGATGAATGGGTCTGCGCGCAAGGCTGCCGTTGTCACGACCGAATTCGTCCCTGTCGAGGCCGAGTTGACGCTCCGGTATTGCGCGCAGCCGTGGTTTCGATGTCGCTGCGCAGCGTGCTTGTGCTCCAGCTCGTTTCAGATACAGCGTGGTAGACCAGCGAGCGCTCCTTGAGCGCCGAGCAAGGCAGGCTCACTGCTGCGCAAGGCAGCGCGTCCAATGCTCCACAAGGCGTCGGTCTGCAGGAGCCCAGCGCGGATCGCAATCCTGTCGAGTTGTGGTTGCGTCTTGTTACGGTCGAATACCTGGTTGGCATTCCGCTACGCTGGAGCTGGTCTGATTTTGGTTTCTTGTCTTGCTCATTCGCTTCTCGAGCAGGTCGCATGGCTAGCCGGGCTGTTCGCGCGCTGGCTCGGTCCAGCACATCGGCGCGGTTTGAATGGCGACGGAAACCCAACAACAACAACAGCAGCAATAACGCGGGAAAGCCCGCACCTTTCACGTCCGCCTCTCGCGGCCAAGGCACGGCGGCTTCGCATTGTCACGCCGACTCGATTCGAGTTCTGCTCGCCGTTCGCGCCGCGAGCTCGCGAAGACGTCGGTCTTCCTCGAGCACGTCTGCCTTCGGGCCGAAGAACTCAAAGTCGGAGTCGTATGGCTTGCGGCCGAGCCAGAACAAGCCAGCACGAGTTTGAACGCGAGACAACGACACGTAGAGCGCGTGGCGGTCCACGGTGCGGCAGTGCGGCGGCCGCAAATCGGTGACCACGACCTGGTCTCTCGTGTCCCCCTGCACGCCGTGCACGGTGATGCCGAACGCCGGCACGATCGGGAAGCCCTTAATCGAGATGAAATCCTTGTGCAGCTTGAACGAAGCTTTGGACTGGACGATCGGCATCACCGACGCCGGCCACTGCGCTGGGATGCCAGGGAACCGAGCTTGCGTCGGGCTGCTGGGGATATCGACGTAAATGTTCGTCGGCGGCGCCGACGCGACCCACACGCCGTCTTCTTTGCGGTCAAACGTGGT